>OVAY01002359.1:0-18460 GCA_900406395.1 Kernera saxatilis | reverse complement strand
ACCAAGAACGAACCCAGCCCAAAAAGCATCAACGAACAAGCAAGAAGACCCCGACAAAGAGGTAGAGCAAATATCCAATTTTAAAACCCAAAAACAGAGCCACTTCCATTGATTCAAGCCTCACGAACAACGCGAGACCTAAAAACGTGAGGAGAAGCTTACCAGAACCGAGGCAAAGCTCTGCAGATCCGTTTGAAAAACAGACCGAGCAGAGAGGGTTGAAACTGAAAACGCCGATAGAAAGAGCCGGGGATGCCGAAACCGAGCGCCCAACCACCATCTCAGACACGTTTCCGGCGAGCCGCAAATGCCACAGGACCGGTGAGCCTCAAAACACCCACACCAAAGCCAAAAGAGACAAACCAAAAGAGAAAAGTGCGAAAAGCAAAGGAAAAGGAAGGCCGACACCGGTGCTAAGGGAGCCATCGGCCGTCGACCTCATATCTGAAAAAATCAGAAGGAGGCGACGCTGCTAGAAGGGAAAGAGAAGAGAGAAACTATGGTTTTTTGTCTGTTCTCTTTCTATTTTTTATTTTTTATTTTTTGTTATTATTTTTTTAATGTTAAAAATGNATTTTTTATTTTTTGTTATTATTTTTTTAATGTTAAAAATGTATTTATATTACTTTATTTATTTTATATGATAAAATCAAAAAATATATTTATATTAAAATTAAATGTTTAATATTTCAATTAATATTTAATATTAATTTGTTTGTTTTATTATTTAAAAAAAATTCTTAAAATAATAATTCAATAAATATAATTTAAATTTGAAAAATATATTAAAACAATTGATGGTATAAATATAATATATAGAAATAATATGTTAGAATAAATATATTAAATATTTTTATATAATTTTATATTTACTTACTCTCAGCTCTACCAATTACTAAAATATGTATATTAAATAAGAGCATACAACTTTAGCAGCATACTGGTTATGCTCGTTACAGCTACTGCTCTACTATAAATTATACCAATCAGGCCGTAATTTGGCATTTTTCTCATGATTTCTGAGCCACTTTTGGTTATTAATAATTGGATTTTGTTTACAAACGGGTGGTGATAGCCAGGGCCAAGTTGACCTGTTGACACCCAATCATTTACAACACCTTTAAAAAAATAAAATATTCGCTTTCTTTTTTGTTTTGTTTCTTGTAGCATACTTATAACATTAACATCAAATTATTGTGGAATTTTGCAGACAAAGCACATGCCGTCGTATGGCTTTTCCCTTTTTCTGTGTTACATAACTAAATTCGTGAAAACGAAGGATTATCTACGGAACGTATATTGAAACCACTTATCATAGAAAAATGGATCATTCGTCTGTGGATTTAGAGTGAGGTTACAAATTCACTCAAACATAATCATTATTTTTGTCGGAAGACATCTTATTACAACAAGATTTTGTTTATAAAAGTATATCATAATTCATGTGTAGCCTATAAATACATATAAAATATATATGATGGAATATATATGGTGAGTAAACACATGTAGACGTAATTAAGATGGAGGTGTTGAAATAATCATTTTGGATTTGAAGGAGGAGGAAGCTGTTGCTGCATTTGCTGATATAATGCAGCCATCCTGCTATATGCTTCCATCGACGTTGGCTACAATTCGAAGAAAAAAATATATATGGGAATGCTTAATTAGATTTTGACAAAATGAAGCACACAAGATGTATATATAACAAAGAGCTGTATAACCTGCGAGGAGCATGCAAGAAAGGCTGCCATAGGATCGGGGATGAGAGGAGACTGAAATCGAGTGTCGTTGGAAGAGGAGGCATCCCACGATGGAGAAGTCATGGGCACGAATGGGTTTGGCATCATGTTGACATGAATATTAGGAGCGGTTGCAGCAGAAGCAGCCACCCGGTTCATAGAATTAAGGTCCAGGAGACCGAGACCGGGCATCCCCATGCCAATCCCTAAACCCATTGGATTGGACATGAGAGACAGCTGAAATTGTTGTTGTTGATGTTGCTGCATGGCCATGGGAAGCATCATGGAAGGCATGTTCATTCTGCTCATCATGCTCACTTGTGCTTGGAGTTGCTTCAAGTACTCAATAACTTCATCCAACATTGACGCTTTATCCGTCTAATTCCATTAATTGATCAAACCACTCCTTTTAATATTGTATTACTTAACCAACCAAACTCAAGGGGTGATCGATGAACATATGTAGTGAAGCATGCATGTGTGTTGTAGATTATACATGTAATGTAAATTGTATTAATTGTTTTGGTTGAATTTGAGTCGACAGCCAGAAGGCATATATATAATAAATTAAAATTAAGGGGGTATGAATGGAGCAAGTAATAAAGAGATGTAAAATAAGTTTTTAGGGGACAAACAAATAAGAGATTGATGAGCGTAAGTGTGTGGAGTAGAATCATCGTATGAGGTCCATTTCTTTAGATGCATTCACTTCGCTTTGGTCCACCACGCACCCTTTTCTCATATTATCCCATCTAAGCTATTTTCATACCTACTGTATTTCTTCTAATCAACTAGTTTTTTTTTTTTTTGGGTATAATTATGGTACGTACGTAGACTCATATAAATTTAATTTAGCGGTTGACCCAAAAAAAAGAAAGAAAAAAAAAAATAATTTAGCGATAGTTTATGATGCATGAAACGAGGTACCTTGCTGGAATTGGGAACCAGTTTCTGCAAAGTCTTCATCCTTTGATTGATCTTATCTCTCCTCTTCTGCAATAAAATCAACCAAGGATGGTTAATAGTATCAAGAATACATATGGCGACGAATAACATTTAAAAGAAAAGACAAAGAGAGTGAGTGAATGAATATACACGTTCGGATTGGTTGTGAATAGCAGCGGCTCTGCTTCTTTTGGTTGAAACTGAGGATTTTCCTCCCGCTTGCCTCTCTTCTTCTTCCTCCATCTATCGTTGTAAATTGTGCACGCACGCATGATTCATATATTTTTGGTAGAAAATAAATCATATAGTAAAAGTAAGGAATGAATGAATTGCCTGTGGGCGGCGGGTGTGGCAGACGGAGTCATGATCGTCGATGGTGGTGGTTTTAGCGCAAGGCTTTCCCCCGGAGCTTGATGTTGAGGTGAAAGCGTAAGTGTCCATGGTCAGGTGCTGGCTCCAGCTCGCGCTCCAGTCGGGCGCCACTCTGGCTCGTTTGGGATGAGGACCATCGCTACACGAGGCCACGCGGGTGGCAGGCTGGCTCTGCTGCTCCGGCACAAGAGCGTCCATGCCCATGGAGGCCCTGGAAGAGCGGTGGTGGAACCATGGGACGAGCTCATTAGGGAAGCGAGTAGCTTGGTCCACTACTGACTCCAACGTTCCACCGGCGCCACTGGAGTACTTTGACGGAGCCGCCACTCGCGGTGGACCTAAGCCGTGGAACCCCAGTTGCCCGTTCTCCCACGTCAGCTCCGCTACCTCGTAGTCTAGTCTGCATAATTAACAAGATATATATATATATATACAACCAAGTTTTTAATTTTAATTTTATTTGCATATTGATAAAATGGTACATACATGGGGATATCTGCCGATTTGGTGGCCGCCGGAGTATCATCGATCTGGCAGTTTGGAACACGCTGGCTCATCCCCAATGATATTCTCTCTTGTTGAGATCTTCTTCTCTTTCTTCAAATGATTTTTTTTTTCTAGTATTGGTTAATGGACCAGTGGCGACATCATACTTGAATAGTTAACCATATATATACAGGTCCCTTCTTTTAATGCCCTGCCTGCTTAATTGCTGTTGAATCTTTTCTTGACAGCTTAATTAATAACATCGCTTACTACATACACTTGTTTGTTTTGTTTTCTTAGTTACAAAAATACTTGTGTCAATATGTTACGTATGTTTATTTGCTAGAATCTAAGGGGTTCTACAATCTTAAGAGTGAAGGAGATCGAGATTAATATTTTCAGCCATCAGAACTCTTCAGTCTTCAGTATGTATGTAGGCCCATAAAGTACGAGCCCATACTTTAAGCCCAGTGTCTTAGTATCCTTGGAATCAGAATGATGTGTTTTATGATTCCCATTGAAGAACAAAACTAATACAACTATACATACAGGCATGTGTTCATGAACAAAACAAGGTGCCCATTCTTAAAGTGTTATTATGGAAATAAGAGATACTATTTTATTTGTTTACTTATTTCCGGTTCATTCTTAGACATTTTAGAGGCTCCTCATGAGAAAGCCCTCGAACGTGATTCCCGGTCCGAAGGCTAAGCCCAGCCCCCACTCTTCTCCTCCTCTGCCTTTCTTCTCAAGCTCTTCTCTTACTTTGTCCATTATGTAGAATATCGTGTTGCTGCTTACGTTCCCATAATCCATCAACGCCCGTCTGCTGCATTCCAGCTTTTCCGGCTTCAGCTTCAGTTTCGTCTCCAGCCCTTTCAGGATGGCCGGTCCACCGGGATGAACTGCCCAGAACAGGTCATTCAACTCCAATGAACCAGAGCCAGCCTTTGCCACCAGCTTCTTGCAGAAGTCCTCTACGTTGTCCTCGATCTTCTGAGGGAGGTCTCTTCCTAGCTTGAAGCTTATGCCCTCTTCTGACAGCCGCCCGTCGATCACCCCTTGTGTTCCTGGCAGGAACTGCTGCAGAGCACAGTGAAGCTCCATGAAGGGAGACTCTGACTCCGTAGGGTCTGCTCCGATGATCAGGGCAGCTGCTCCGTCTCCAAAGAGAGCAGCCCCGACTAAGTCATAAGGGCGAGCTTTGTTGGGCGGACGGAACCCCAGAACCATAGTTTCAGAGGTGGTGAGCAGCACCCGGCTCCCTCGGTTGTTCTCAGCAATATCTTTGGCCACGCGCAGCCCACTCACCCCTCCGTAACATCCCAGAAAATACAGCATCACTCTCTGCACCTCGTTGCTAAGGCCCAGCTGTGCCGAGAGGTAAAGGTCACCTCCGGGCAAACGGAACTCACTGGAGGAAACATAGACAAGGTGAGTGATATCTTTCACTGCCCTTCCCCATTCCTTGATGCAAGCCACGCTGGCTTCATATGCCATTTGCACAACCGCCTCATTTGCAATCTCAAGCCTCTGTTTGATGGTTGGGGAACCCTCGGTTGCTAGCTCAGGGTATTTGTGCAGCGTCTCCCGGGACATGACCGTGTAGCGTGTCTTCACAGTTGTGGCTTTACCTAACACCACCAAGACACACATACATGTGCTTACATACGCCGGTGAAAGAAAAAGGTTGTAAAAGAAACTAGAGGGAGATGATGAATGTTACACAAGTGTTGGAGCTTGTCTTTGATAGAGAGGTCATCGCATTTGATTTCGCGGAGATACTCCTCCACGAGATTCTCCTGAGATACAACATTGCTGGGGAAGGCCTTACCGAGAGCAAGCACTGTTGCCTTTCCCTGATTTGCAACACGCCTTGTACTTTGGGCTATTTCCTCCTTTTGTTTTCCAGAGGCCAACATCTTTGTGAGGTTCACAACACAAAGGATTACTGGCCTTTTTAATACATACAAATACAATAGTGAAAAAAACGGCATAGAAAATGTGGGTGGTGTGTTTGTAACAAACACAGACAAAAACCCTAAGTAAACTGAAGGATCACACTTTGAATCCTCCCTATTTTCCTGCCTCATAAGAAACTCCTTTCTATTTGAGGCACAATAATAAAGGCAGATGAATGTACGTTGAGAGAGAGAGATGGAAATGGTGTTTATAATACAACAAACAAGGCAGGCATGAGTAAGGTTTATACAATCATTCTTTCCAGTTAAAAGGAGCACGATCAACGATTAAGTAGTCTCCTCTGATGTCCTTGGCCACTCTGATCTCACCATCCATATACACAGTATCAAACCTGTGGAAACAAACCAAACTCAGAAGCTCCCAAGAGTTTAGGTGTTTGTATGAGAAGAGCTCACCAGCCCTGCCCAAATGGTGGCAGTGGGATCTCCCAATTGCTTCCTCTCAACACCGCACTTCTGAATCTGATAGCATTATACCCTGAGATTAGCTGCATCGAAATCATGTTTTAAGCAAAGTGATATTGACTTCATATGCCACCTGAAATTGACTCTCTGCGGGGAAGCGATGTCGATATCAGAGCGTACAAAGAAAACCCCGTCAGGTGGGAAAGTGATGACATTGTTGAGCCTCCGATTCTTCACATCGATCACCTGCAGAACGTCTCCAGCGCGCGTGCCGAACAAGCCCGCCTTCTCTATGATGAAGAGCTGTTCCTTCTCCGTCGTCCACAGTAGTCGCCACGTGGCAGAGAGCGAGTCGCCTGTCGTGGTGGAGCGGCGCCCGATAACCGCCATGGATTCGATGGCATCCACGATTGCTTCGCGCTTGACGGAGTCTTTCTGGGTTCTCAGGCCTCGATCCTGGTCGGAGATGAGCCCCAGCAGGTTCCGCTTGGCTCGCTGTGCGGCCAAGAGCGAACAGCTGGTTCGAAAACTGCGACGGAGTCCGAAGGGAGGAGAGGCAGAGAGCGAATTGATCAACCTTGTACTTGTTTCCATGGTTGAGGTTTTTTCAGTCCGGACTCCACCCGGTTCATGTTGGTTTTGATATCTTGTGGACGAGGATATTGTCTATCTCCGTACATGTTTGAAATCTCGCAAGTGTTAATCTTGTAATTACTACAAAATTATTCGTGAAAGACAAAGTTTGCCTAACACGGACATGAATCCGCTCGCTCGAACTGGCCACTCAGATTCCCGCGTCAACAACCCAATACATTCATTAGTCATTGCCATTGATGCTACCAACTCATTCATACCAACTCATTCATATAAATTATCAAAAGAAAGATTCACGAATCTAAACTCACACCCATGGCCTAGCCGCTATCTTATCTCAGCTTCAACCTGCACAGTCACAAGACAAATGGCCAAATGACATGCTGCTACTGCAAGATGTTCCCGGAAGAAGAGAAAGTCCCTTATAAAGACCACAAAAAGGAACTAAAAATCCCAAAGATGGGATATATGTTTTATTCTCTTCTTGTGCGTATTCAGGTTTCCATCAACTATAGTATAAGAGTACACTAAGACAAGTTAACCCGTACGCCTTCAAAATTCAAGGCGTACCACAGCTACCGCATTTACAACAAGGAAGGTGAAGGCGAACAAAGACATGCATTGTTCAGTAACAAGACTGTTTTGTGCCAACCTCTCCGCTCACTAATTGATGTTTCACCTTCAACCCTTTAAACTGGTGAAAAATTTACCCCCTTTTCTCCACATTCCGATGCCCTCGACATCTGCTGACAGCAAAGATCTCGTATCCGGTCTCCATTTCAGCTCTTTCAGCACAGAGAAAAGGGAAGCAAGTTCTGGGGTTACTTCGTTGTCTTTTATCTTACTACACGAAACTACGATTAGTCTTTGAAGATCCTTCCATGAAAGAAGTACTGATTCTAGACCTCCTGTTGTCAGCAATGAGCAATGTTCAAGATAAAGTAGCTTCACTCTCCTGACAAAGACACACCTTTCCATCAGAATCAGATGCAAACAAGAAACCTGATACTGATACTGTAAGAGAGAGAGAGACAGAGAGTATCACCAAACGAGCATCAGAATAACTTAATAAGTAGACCAGTTATTCAACTGTGAACTATTTTCTACTGTATAATAAGCTCTCGGAATATTTTAGCTTCTTGTAGCCGTAATCTAGGAGAAACGTTTCATGAAGTCGTTGTTTTTGTTCCACTCAGTACCAGTTGATCATAAAAGGAAAAAAAAAAAGATTGTTTTCCTGACCTACAGATTGAGGCTAAGGCAAACAAATCATCTTCAAAACCCCAGCAGTTACGCAGCACAATATCCCGAACATCCCCGCAAACCAGAAACAAGGACTTTGTGCTCTTCTTATCCCTCAGCTGACACCGTTCTAAGTGCAGCTCCTCGAGCATAGGACAGACTCCCAGATGCTCATCCAGTCCAGGATTAGAATCGATAGCCTTGCAAGACTGAAAGCTCAAAGTCTTCAAATTTGCACAAAAAGACAGAGCAGCCAACCACCCACCATCCATCCTATGGTCTTGAAAAGTCAACTCCTCGAGCATTTGGCAGCACTGCCCAATTGCTTTGATCCCATCATAACTTCCTTCACAACCACATAGTTCGAGCTTCACTAGTCTCTTGCAACCTTGTGCTAAAATGGTCAACCCGATGTCGGACACAAGAGAAGTAAAAAAACCGTCGATCCTTGCAGTCAATTTCAATACCTGCAAATTTACACATCCTGAGACGCCCTTTAAGGACAGATCTCCGCAGCAATGGAGCTCCAGCTCCTGCAATGTCTGACACGTGTGGGCAAGGGTGGCCAGACCATATTCGCTCGCACCAAGCACAGCAATTCTCCTCAAATTGGGATAATTGTGGGCGATCAATTGGAGTCCTTGATAAATCCTATCAGGTGCCAAGATGTCAATTTTGCCAAAGCACGAGTCATCGGCAGTGCTGATAGGAAGAGAGAAGGGCTTAAAGGTGAGGAAGACGCCGGAGTCGGGCGTGGGGCGGATACAGGAAGGGACGATATCGATTTCGGTGAGATGAGGGAAGCGGACGAAAAGGCGACCAGACTGGAGAAAGTGAAAGTCGAGGAGCTTAAGAGATGGAAGCAAGCGGCCGTGAAGAAACAACCAACGCTTGCAGACGAGGGAAGTGAAGAGGTGATGAGAAATGGGAAGCTTGGAGAAGACGCGGAGGAGAAGATGATCAGAGAGGAGGGAGGTGGAATCGGGACGGTGCATGTTGACAAGAACATCGGAAGACAAGAGATTAGGGGAAATCAGACATTTCTAGGGATTTGATTTCCTCATCTCTCTCTCTCTCTCTCTCTCTCTTTAACATCAAAAATTTAACGACTTTTACCATTTACCCCCCTCTTTACAGCTTTTGCCGTTGCCTTCTTCTCATCTTCTACACGGAACACCAACAGGTTGTTTGGTATTATCATAATTCGCTGTTTTTTTTTTTTTTTNTAATTTGCTGTTTTTTTTTTTTTTTTTTTAACCAATAAAACAAGTAAAATTGGGTATCTTATCATACTAAAGTTGTTTGTGTATTTAATTAAAAGAACAATCACTTTCGCGGTTCAGTAATAAATACTATTTATTTACTTTTTTTTCAAGACTAATTGATTGATTAATGATGTCTTGATTTGATATCTAAAATCAACAAAAACTGAAGCGTTTGAAGAAATTGAGAATCGGAAGTTGAAAACAGAGAGAAGATCCTAGTGAGATCGTTTGGAAATAAAAATGAGAAGGCCATTTTACACTAGTAAAAACTGTGACTTTAAGCTTTTATTTTAAATTTTTGGCGGTAGAGATTTTGGTTTTAAAAACTGTGATTTTTGGCTTTAGATTTTAGTTTATTAATTATTAAAATTTAATTTTATAATATGAAATAATGTGATATGATTATAGATTTAATAGTTTTATATAATATACTTATTATGTAAATAATATAAATTACGAAAATAATATAAAATATATTAATTATTGTTTAATTTCATTATTACAAGGATAATAAAATATATTAATTAATAAAAATATATGTAGTAACAATCAGTTATTGGAAATTAATAATAGTATTTTATTTTTCTTACTAAAAATCTAATTTAAATTAATCATCTAGATTTTATATGAGTTGATTGTGTTAAATATAATATTCTATATTTATTTTTATCTATTAAATTGTTTAATTTCTTTTATATTAGGAAAAAAAATCAATTGAAAAAAATACAATAAATAAAAAAAATTCTACAGCCATTTAAAAGTCACGTTAACATGACTTTAGGAAAAACAAAATTTTAAAAAGTAAAAAAGATACAGTCGACAGTTGAGGTTTTAATAGAAAAAAAAGGATTAAAAATCTGATTGGCTTAAAATTAAATTTGAAGACGGTAAAATCTTCTAAAGCCTCAAGAGCCCTTGCCCCAATCACCCCCTAAAAGCTTCTTTGTTTAAGTCAAAGAAACCAACCACATCTGCAAAAGTCAAAGAAACCAACCACATCTGCAATTAAACGGATCATCTCATGAGCCCAAGCCCATATCGCCGCACGTGCGTTGCTTTCTAGTCACGTGTCTACGATAAAACCCCAGACCCAGAAGCGGACTCTTTCGCCTTGCTCCTCAACCTCAATCTCAATCTCCCTCTCTCTTCTTCTTCTTCTTCCATCAATTTGCAAAGCTTGTGATTAATCATTTTGCTGCATACGAACATCAGAGATGATTAACCTCCTAAGGAGATCAGCGATATCCCTCGGCACCCAATCCAAATCGAAACTCTCTTCCTCCGCTTCCCAACCTTCTGCCATCCGAAAATCGGTTTCTTTCCCACAAACTCCCATCCATCTTCATCATCCTCACGAGAATGGCTAATCTTTTGCGTTTTATTGTCAGCTATTGATTATTCATTCTACATAGTCGTGAATTGTTTGTCTTGATAACAACAAGAGGAACTTGACTTGCATAATTCATTCTTCTCTAATCCAATATTTTTATTTCTTCTGAGGTTGTTCTTGTTTCTCTTACAAAGCTCGTCTTCCCTTCCCTTCCGATGCAGTTGACAAGCGTTTTACAAAGAGGAGCATCAAGGCAAGCCATTACTGATTCGGGTCTCATGAGTGTGGTAAGACAAACCTTTTTTCTTTGCTGCTTACGCTCTATTGGGCATACATACATGTTAGTTTAATAGCTCTCATCGTTTTTCCTATGCAGGACTCAAATGGAGCTAAGGGTCAGCGAAAATAATGTGTTAATGATACTTCAAATCCTAGGGTTGTCTAGTTGTTGTTCTGACAATGATCTATTTGCAGGACTATTGTTTGCCTTCCGAAATCCCCAAGCAAGAATGTGTTTGGAATCTCGTCTAAAGAACATCAACTCATCTTGCTTTTCTAGATCTTTTGCATCAACAACTTCTAAAGAGCCTGGGAAACAGCACAATAAGGTGTTAATAAGAATATGCTTCTAACCTCCAACTTTTTTGTGTTCCACCGTACGAGTCTCTACTTAGCTTCTCTGTGTTCGCCATTTACCCCATCAACAGCCATTTGTCATCTAATCCTGATACGAATAGTAAATCGATTCTTTTTAAAATGTTTTACAGGCTAAGAAAGAGGTGACGACTGTGGAGGATCCTTTTGATTCTCCTACGTACCATATCCCGGAGAAGCCAGTGACCTTTACGGAAGGTGCTTCCTACAGTCTTGTTATTCTGGCTGGGCTTGGGGTCGCTGGAGCTGCTGGGTACGCTGTGTTTAAAGAGCTCATATTTCAACCAAAGGAGTGAGGCTTCAGAAATCTTGTTTGATTTTTCTGCTCTGACACTTGGAGTTGGAATAATCTAAAGACACCGTTCTGTAATTTGTAGGTACAAGATCTTTGACAAAGCATTGAAGAGAATTCAAGATGACGGTCAGGTAATAAGAAACTAACTCCATAGATTGATCATAACTGTGGGTGGCGTGTTACTGTTAAGTCAAAGCATTTGTGGTTAAAATGCAACGATGCTGAGAATGACTTGTTAACTAGGTGCGGGTTAGAATTGGATCCCCCATTAAAGGCTATGGGCAAGAAACCAGAAACCGAGCTGCTCGTCAACGTATACCCAACAGAGTATTTACAGATGAAGATGGAGTAGAGCATGTTGAGGTAATTCAATTCATTGCTATGTTATTGCGGTATAGAAATAGGGAAGAGGGAAGAATAGAGCATAATCAAAGTTGAACATACTTTCAGGTAAACTTCTACATCCGTGGTCCTCAAGGAGCTGGGAAAGTGTACACGGAGATGTTTAGAGACAAGGCAGAGAAGGAATGGAAATACACATACCTGATCGTAGAGATTTTAACTCCATCCCCAGCCAAACTGATGTTGGAGTCCTATTTGCCCGCCTAAACACTCCTGTTTATGATTCAGTTGATCCGGAAAACATTCATAAACGGCTGGATTTTTTTAGTTGTTTTTTTTTAACAAAACAAAGAGTGTGTTTATACACACGAGCTCTAGGAATGAGAATCGTTATCAACCTCTTATTAATTTTTCATCTTTATTAGTTAGTTGAGATTATATTATCATCTAAAGAAAGAGTATAATAGTATCCAAAATTTCAAAAATCCTGTTATTTTATCACGATTGCCAGAAGAAACATTGGTCTGATTCCCCATCTGATTTACAATTGGACCATAGAAAGCACAAAAGCCATCTTCAACTTCAGGCTTAGTTGAAATGCAGGGAGCATCTTTTTTATTGAATTTTTTTCATTTACAATATCTGAATCCTTACACTCGATGTTTATGTCTCACACGCAACGCACTAATTCACTATCTACTCAACAATTGACTTGCATAGTTGAGGAAGCACTGTAATGTTTACCCAGAGTCACTTTCAGTTTCAGTTTCAGGTGCCCTCTGATAAATCAACGTGCTTGTATCTGCATGGTACTGCCCATACAAGGCATAAACTGCAGTTGCAAGCACACTCACAACAACAAATCTTATCCATGCTTCATAATGCAACTGCAAAGTAGTGCAAGCTCAATGTTAGATCATATGCTATGTGGGATTAGTACAAAGTTAGCTCTTAGACTGTGTACCTGAGCAAATAAGAAGATGTTGAAGAAAATGCAAACGCATGGCACAATGGGTACACCAGGACAGCAAAACCCAGAACCCAGAGACTGAGCATAAGCCTGTAAGTGAAAAGCTGAGGGGGTTAACATGGACAGCCATTTGCATGATTAAATGGAGAAAACCATGAGGCTGCATCGCCGTGTAGTTTCTAATTGCTGTTCGCAAATTTTTTTTCTAAAACAAGAATGTCAAAGTTACTTCCATTGTCATAAAACTTTCAAAGTATCACCGTGGAGTTCCAAGTGCCAGAACATGCTACTTGTGGTCTCTATTTTGTGCTGTACCACTAAAACACTTAGTAATGTAGCTTTACAACATTAGTCAACTCCCGCATTTAATTATTTTGGCGCTCTGTAATTTAGACGAGTATTTTCGTATGCTTAAGGCTACTTACTTGTCGATAATGGAGAACTGCTGAAGCAATAACTGCCACACCAACTGAGAGGAGAAGAAAAATAACTGATGCACTGAAACGGTAAAATACGCCTGCACCAAAACCACTGCATGCAATTATAACAAGGCAAAAGACGCCTTCCCGCCAATTTGATGTCCATCCATTGGACGAGTTTCTTTCTTTCTTATCGTTCAATCTCAAAGCCACAACACAAGCCGCAACAACTGAATACCCGGTCTGAAACAATGGAGCACCAAAAATAATGTTAAAACTGGAAAGGATAAGGATCGATCAGAAAACCAAAGGGATATAGAAAATTAAGACCTTGACGTACCAATGTACCAACAGACAGAATATGGGAAAGACTATGTACATTAAATATGCCAGCTAAGACGCCAGCAACAATGCCACACCAGATTTGAGAATGAAGAGGTGTATGAAGAGTTGGGTGTATTCTGGAAAAGATTGAAGGCAAAAGACCATCCCTTCCAAGTCCCAGATATAACCTGGACTGTTATTGCGAAATATCATATGACCATTCCGAAATTCTTTGATTTACATGAGAACAAGTGACTAAATCAAAGATATTACAAAAGAATTTCAGGTACATATATATATATATATATATATTCACCTGAACATAAAGACCAACAAGCAGAGTAGTTGTGAGTCCAGCAACAGCACCAATACTGATTAAAATTGAGACAAACTTCATACCCTTTGATGAAAAGGCTTCAGCTAAAGGAGCATCTTCGCTGAGGAGACTAAAAGGGACCATCCCGGTGAGCACTAAACATACGCCAATATACAACGAGATACATACCAGAAGGCTCCCCATAATTCCGATTGGCAGATCGCGCTGAAGATCACACATTGGCAGGAATTAAACAAGTATAAGACACTGTGTAAATAGTATATACATTCGAAAAATATAGAATATATGGGCAGACCTGAGGGTTCTTGGATTCTTCAGCAGAATTAGCAACTGCGTCAAATCCAACATATGAAAAGAACACTACAGTAGCTCCAGTCAGTACTGCTTTAAAACCATTAGGGGCGAAAGGAGACCAATTTGCTACATCAATATCAAAAGCTCCGGCACAAATCACAACGAGAACGATTGCGACCTAGAGAAGAATCAATATTGTCATGAGTTTCCGGTGGTAAGAAAGTGTTAAGGAAAGAGAAGCGCACCTTGGTAGCAGTCATAACGGAGTTGACAGCGGAAGATTCTCGCACACCCTGGCATAGGACAAGGGTCAAGAGCGCAAGTAAAATCGGAGCCAGAATATTCAAAGAGAGAATCCCTCCTAACAACTCCTTGCCGCTTCCCATCCAGAGAGGAATCATGCCCTTGAAAGCTGGAAAAAGCTCAAGGAGAGCAACTGCATAGCTTGCCAAGCTACGAGAGATACTAGCAGCCCCAATATGATAATCAAGCATGAGTTGGACGAAAACGAGAAAAGCCGTGATTTCATTGAAAGCTGAATACGAGTACATGTAAGCTCCCCCAACAACAGCAGGGAAACGAGATGCAAGTTCAGCATAACAGAGAGCGTTCAACACACACGATGCTCCAGCTAGCAAGAAGCTGATCGTGACTCCTACACACACAGTAATTGGAAGTTGTAAGCAACTCTGAACAAATCTATATATGTCTCCGATGGAAAGGAGATGATGAACTGACCGGGTCCAGCATCGCGAGCGACGGTTCCGGTAACGACGAAGACACCAGCGCCGATGGAAGCGCCGACGCCCAACAGTATGAGGTCGAAGAGGCCGAGGCGACGAACCAAAGAGTCGCCGGAGGAGGAGCGAACGGCAGTCTGCGAGGACGGAGGAGCCAATGATTTAAATCGGCGAGCTGAAGCACAGAAGTGAGAGAACCATGTGGCGGAGGAGGTGCTGAAACCTTGGTGGCCTCCCATGGAAATCGAATCGAGAGTTGAGAGTTGAGATCGATGCGAGAGGATGAAATGAAATTGAAATATCAGTCGGATCTATCCAACCCGGATAATGAGAATCAAGCTATTGGGCCAAGCATAGAGCCCAATAGAAACCCACTAATCCTATATATACATATCTATCTCAAATCAAACGTGACTGATTCGTGCGCGTGTGTGTATATATATATCTTCTCCCAAACAAGACATGAGAGCACAGTGAGTGAGTGAGCGAGGAAAATGGAGGGAGAAGGCAGATGGGATAACGGCTCCGCAGCTCTGGATTGGATTCGCCGGCAACTGCTGGAGGAGGATGACCTCGATCTGACAGCTTCCGGTTCTCCAGCCAAAGAGAGAGAGGGGCAAATTACAAAGGAGTCAGGAGACGACCATGGGGGAAATACGCGGCGGAGATCAGAGATCCCAACAACAAGGGAGCAAGAGTGTGGTTGGGGACCTACGAGACACCACAAGAGGCGGCCGTGGCATATGAATTAAGATGCGAGGCTCCAAGGCTAAGCTTAACTTTCCTCACCTCATCGGCATTGACGAGGCTGACCCTGACCCCGTCACGGTGACTAATGGTAACAAACGCCAGCACCAATTCTCCGGCGGCTAAAAGGCCAAACACCACCACCATAATTAACCTAACGGCGACACTTCCTTCCCTCGGATTAAAGCTCTCTGTATTTCAAAAACACCTACAATGACTCTATGAGACTGATTCTTTTTTTTTTTTTTTTTTCCACCCATATTTTGCTCGTTTACTATTTCACACCAAACATCCTCCCCATTATCCGTGTCCGTGTATTGATTACGATTCATTTTCCACATTTGTGAAACAACTTTCATTACATAAGAATCAATCATTTTATAGCCTAAACCCAGACAACAAACGCATGAAGAGAAGAGACATCAACTTGTTAAAGTCAACAGCGCATTAAGAATCTTAAAAGTCAATAAAAAGGGGTTCAGACTTTAAATGACAAAAAAGTAGGGCCACCAAAAGGGCTTGCATTGTGCTCTCGATATCATTATCACTACCTCACTGTATCTCAGCCAGTAGAGAACCCATGCCAGAACAATCCCTCTCTCTCTCTCTAGTCTCTACCTTGTTTCATGGCACCGGATGCCTCCTCCTGCAATACAACATTGTTTGTTCCATGATTTCTAGCTCAACCAAATCCTACTTCATGCCTTTTTTAGATACCTCCCTGAAAAGCAAACTCCTATTCCACTGACTTTTTGGTGTTATAAGTTATAGCTATTGTTGTATGTTATCATTTCACATCTATCTACTTTGAAGATGATGCTCACCCACGGGTTTAGGGTCATTGATATCTACCTAATCAAGGATGATATCTTATCCAAGAGCTTAAGCATCTTAATTAGCAGATCAATAGTGGGTTCTGGAGAATGTAACAGAGTCATTTACCTCTTGGGTCTGCTTCGGTCTTCTTCGTAGTCCATCACTCCACTTGGTTCACCAAATGTCTCTTCGTGCCCTCTGAGTTCAACGTCGGCCTGCTCACAGTGTGCAACTTCTGCCACAATGTAAGTAAGACTACATAGACAAATATGTCCCATCGTTCAAGTCATAACAGTCTCCATTGTCAATTATTATCATCTACTATCACCAAGTATTAAAAGCCAAAACTCCAAACTACTGGCTGCTCTCTTGGGCTAGACTACAGATTTCTCGTTTGATATCTAAGATTATTATATTTTGTGAAAGCAATTCTAGTTTCATCAAGGGGTCGTTCATCTCATTCCAAACTACAATAATAAGAACTATGTCCATCCGAGGACCACATACTGCAAAACAAACAACTCACTGCCTATGTCATTTGTTGGCTCTGTAAAACATAACAATTCTCCATGTTAAATTCTTGCAAAAACGTCTAACTCCAACATATAACCATCACATGTTGAATCACAACCTACTCAACGATGAAAAGAACAATCAGCCAAAATCTAGCGGTACCTTCATGGAAAGAGATTTTTTCACTTCCTCCACCCTCTCTTCTACTTCCTTTCGAATTCTTTTGTCCACCTCACTCATATTGTCTGCCCATTTGATCTTATCTTGAATCGAAACCAGCAGATCTTCTGATGTGCTCAACCTAAACATGCACACACGAATAAACTGACTCCAAAATTAAGGTGACACAACATTTTCATGAGAAGGCCTCTCACATAAAATCTCAACAGTAGGTCATTGAGATAAAACATATTTTTCAGAGATTCTAACGTCAAGTTTGAGTTCTGATAACTTATAGCATAAAAAATCCTGGGGCACAAGGTAGAAGAGATAATAGATCGAAGAAGCTACCAATTTTCCAGTGTGTGCATCATATTCCCAAGTTGCCCTGGCCTTAGATCCCTACCAGCTGCAAACTGAACCTGCATGTTTGCAAGGGAAACACTGGTTCAAAAAGGTGCTGGTAGATCTACAAAAAGCACAGCGATCATTTAAGTGGAACGTGGGAAAAAGCAAGTACCTCAAAACATTTTTTCAACTGATCAAGTTTTCCTCTAACTATACCCTGCAAAAATTCAAAAAGTCAGCACCATACTTTTGTACATATCTGCATTGTCAGACTTCAGTAAACTGTGCAACTTCAGCTTTTTTATCAGATAAAAACATATATTACTCAAAAAGAAAATGGAGATTCATCACTTCAAATTTAATTTGTCCACAAAACTCACCGCATACATGCATTCATTGATAAGAAAGTCTTCGAGTTCACGTACATTTGTGATATCTAACTCGACCATCAGTATCTCATAGGGCAATACCTGGAAAAAAAAAAAAAGGCACAGTAAGATACAAGTGGACATAGATACACTACCTATCACGAGTAAAAAAAACTAGAGTTGAAATGAAGAACAAAACTAAGAAAGTAAATATCAAACTGGCCACCCACCAAAACAGAAGATATACCTTGTTTATCTCCGCCAGGGTAAGGACAGTGAGCTGCTTTAGCTTAAGAACTTGATCAGGAACCAACTGAGGAGTAGAGCCAGCTTTGCCTAGAGTATAAGGAGACGAGAATCAGAAATGTTAAGTGATGTATGAACAATAATTATAACTTGTCACTTGATCCACATAGATTAAACGAAGTTGAAGATTTTAAGGTTCCGCTCGTACATTTGTAATCACTCCAGGTGCCATGCGCAAACAACCGTAGTACATCCAGGTATACAGAATTAGTGGTTCCTTCAAGCTGCAGTGATTGTTAACAGCTTCAGAGACCAAACAAAAGTAGAGCAATTAATAACACAAGAGGTGTGAAAATTAACACTGAACTCCGAACACCGAACAGAAAAGTTAAGTATGATCACGGATATAAACATCTCCGCTTTCCAAGGCATGTGAAAAGAAAGTTGAAATCATAGCGTTTGTGTCAGTGATCCATTATGATGAGATTCAAAGTGTTGCAGACAAGGATCGTGACGTGGAGGAGAGAA
>OVAY01002358.1:0-18477 GCA_900406395.1 Kernera saxatilis | reverse complement strand
AGAGAGAGAGAGAGAGAGAGAGAGAGAGAGAGAGAGAGAGAGAGAGAGACGTGTCCACTAAAACACAAGTAGTTGAATTTGGTTCGCAGGTTTCCATTTTTGGATGTTCCAAAAGAATTTAAAATAACATCTTTCTTTCTTTGACTAACGAAAGCGAAGGTCCAGTTTTCGAAAAACATTTTTATTTTCTCATTCATAAAAGCTAAACTAAAAACCCCACAACACCAAGTCACCAACTAACAAGGTACGGGTTTGCAATATATAAATTAATTAATCACTGAACTACATAGAATTTTTTTTTTTTTTGACAATGATTGGTAGTTGAAAATTCATACAAGTAGAATAAATGATATTGACCTAAACTCAAGTCCGAATTAAATACATAATAGTTTTGGTTTAAGCTAAATCAAAACTCTATTGATAACCCGCGGAATTGTAAAATGATTCAGCAGCGGTTTCCTATGTTTTTATTAGTCGAAGTTTATATATACAGTTATTGTGCCATTTCGTAATATTAATAATAAAAATAATATTATATTGCAATGTTAAAGTTAATATTTTATTTTCATTAATGAAATTATGTATATATTCTTAATTTTTACATCTTTGTTATTCTTATAACAATGGAATATCATGTTGAAACTCAAACTAATTCCTCGAATCTGCAATCCATATGTGAATTTTTTCAGTTGTCAAAAAGAAAATACGTCCGCCAAAAAAGATCTCTGGCCCAGCTCTATAAGATTATTACCACTATACTATTATCAGCTAGTTTCTTTTAGAGTATAACAAATTAGATGTTTACTCTTTTTATGTTTAATAATTTCTCTATTCATTTTTGCATATCTTTTTTATGATTTCACAATTAATTCTACAGTATTATAACTAACTCAAGTTGAGAAAAATATATAGATTTCATGTCGTCAATATTCTAAATAGCGGTTTGCATTGGTATTTAAAGAACACTGATTTGCCAAGAGAGATGGAGGAAGAAATCCGATTTCACATAAGTTGGTAAATACTCCGAAATACAAACCGGTGGACACTGATTTTCCAGGAGATAGAACTATCTCAAGCCGTCTCTACCTCTACCAAGTAAGTAAGATATTCAATATTATGTGCACATATCCTCTTAGATGTGGACTTAGTTTGAAATAATAATGTGTGTGACGACAGGACCAGGGAACCAAACTGCAAAGCGAATCTGGACATCGATTAATGTTGTTGGTACAGAAATATATGTTAACAATAGACAATGAACACAGAGTGGACAGTGAGTGACTTTGATGTGTTGGATCCTTATGAAGCTTGTAACAACACAACTTGTTAATTAGTAGCTCTTTGCTTCTTTTGTTTTTGTTTCTCTCCTTCTCTTATTTTTTCCCATATAAGTATTTATTTTGTGGCAATTAAATTTACAAACAGAAGCTCATTTGCCTCGATCGACTCTTTTATTTTATTTTTTACTAAAAGCTTTAACTTTCTGAACCTATTACACAAATATATAGGAAAAGGATTTTATTTTAGTTTTGTTGAAAAAAAAAGTATTTATATATTATTGGGTTGCTATGTTTAGGCCCCAATCGATGGTGTTTACTTGGTGAAAATGTGTTTCCACAATAAGTTCGAGCACTCTTCATTATCACTGCCAAGTGTATCGAACATATTACCAGAAAAACTATAATTTTTAAAGGACCGATTATAAGAAAATAGATGTAAATTCAATCGATCTAACATAATTCTTTGGTTGGTATAAGCAGCTATATAAAGCTTTGAAAACTTTTTCGACGCATTATCTTTTATAACTTAATTAAGAGTTGATAACCTGAAATGCAACGAGAGAGATAAAATGGAAACTAGGGCAAATAAATGAGGAGATGCTCCAACAACGTCAACATCTTCCCCCTCTCTCTTTCTTTTGCAATAATACAACTTGCAAGTCACTTTCCATGCTCTATATTAAGCTCTGCAAGTTCAATTCACCACTCACTTTAGTTTTATTATCCTGAGGTGCCGATCTTTGATTACGTGTCTCTAACTCACTCATCTTCATCGTTTCCAAGAGATAATAGACGAAGCAACCGTGTGTTCTTTTCCTCTCAAGCTACCACCGAAACAACTCTCTATCACTTTGATCTCTTGCCATCGATTCCACCGGTAATTTTTCTTTCTGATTTTGATATTTTAGTGTGTTTTTACCTTTCTTTTTTTATTTGTTGTGAATCTGAAAAGTCGTCTTCTACCTAACGGATTAATCGTCGTTCATGTCGCTACTCATAAATCCATGACCAGAGCCCGTCCCGAAATTTTCAGTGGCCTAAAGCGCAAATATAAAAAATGTGGTCTCGTTTTATACTCAAGTTTTTAATTTAATATTTATTTATGTATAGATAAATAATGGAAAAATGCATGTAAGAAGATACATAGCATAAACTTAAATAAATTAGTCTATTCTAAAACTGTTAGAAAAAATTCAAAAAATAAAAATTATAAATCTGTTTTAACCTTTTAAAGTTGTAAATACTTTTGTATTTTATCTAATATTTGTTTTATATTTCATTTTAACGTTGAAAATGTATTATCATAGTTTTCAATTGTAATATAGTTAAAACTTTAAAATATTGATAAAAATCTAGAAACAAACACAGTTGAAAAGATATTGATAAAAAAAAAAAACAGTTGATAGAAAACAAAAGAAATAGGAAAAAAACTATATTTTAGAAAGATAGTTGGCAAGTAAAAAGCATTCGGAAAAGATTCATAAGAAGGAAAGTGAAAAGAAAATAGAAATATGAAGAAAGAAAGTACGTAGTAGAGTTGGACACATTATACAAACGAATTACTAACCTCCTTACCACTAGGCTACTAAAACACTTGAGATTGTGGCCTTATAAAATTTTATTTACCATGTGGCTTGTTCTGCTTTAAGGAAGGGCCGGCACTGTCCATGTCTTCCGGAGATCTCTCTAAAACCCCTCCAGAATTTTTTGTTGGGTTTCTTGAAAGATCTAAACTTTTTTCTTTTTTTTTTTTTCATCTGAAAGAAGTATATATTCAAACGGAAAAACCTTATTACATGCCCCTTTACAAAATCAATTAACAGTAAAACTGGGTTATCAAGGTGGGAAAAGCTAGTGAGTCAACACGATCTCCAAAAGAAACTAGACATGACCATGTGACTAAACATACCAAAAAACCACAGCCACTTGAACACTAAATAGAGGAATGAACTCTCTCATCTGCAAAGATATATCTAGCCACAATGGGTGACTACGAGCAACATAGGATTGAGCAAAACAAGATTTTGTTGCACTTTGAGCAATGAGATTAGCTCCTCTGTTTGTTGACGACCCTTCCAAACCCACTTTCCAATCAACAATTCTCCTCAATCGATGCAGTATCTCTGAAGATTGGTGAGCAAAATTTGGCCAAGCTTGAGGTCTGTTGATAGCTCCAATGAAATCTGCGATTTCACAACCGAAAATGATACGATTGAACTTATGGCTGAGCATACTTTCGACTGTCCAGACAAAACATTGGAAGTTAGCATCTGTTTTGTTCTTGATTTCTCCAAAAGATCTTCTTCCGTGCACGATAGAAGAGTCTCTCACTACCCAGCCACAACCAGCAACCTTTTTGTGAGAGTTCCAAACGACTGCAGTATTGCATTTACACCAATCTCTATTCGGTGGATTCCATTTCTTCAGAGCTGCAACCTCCTCCTGAACTTGATTGTCTGTTTCTATCTGATTACATCGTTGAGCCAGAAATCACAATTCCGCCTCCTCTTTGATTTTCAAAACTTTTTCGAGGGAGGAGAATGTTTTTCCTTCAAACAGGAAGTAGTTTCGATTTTTCCAAATACGCCAGAGAACCCAAGGAAATAATCTTCTTAACTCCATATGTAAATTTGGGTTTTTCGAAGATTCAAACAGGAAGTGCAAGTTGGAGAAGAGTGAATCAGCATCAAACCCCGTTAGAGAAGATGGTATTCCAGTCATTGCCCAAATCTGTCTTGCCAACGAACACGTGAAAAGAGCATGGTTTATGGACTCACCTTCACAACCACATGCACACACCAGACATCTCGTATCAGTTTTCATCCCCTTATACTTAATTTGATATGCCGCTGCAAGTGCTCCAATCATTGTTCTCCACAGGAAAGTTTTTATTTTTGGAGCGGTTGACAGTAACCAGATTTACTTCTTAATATCTATCGGGGAGGGAAGGGCCAAAGCTTCCTGCTAAAATTCAGGTTTAAGCATCTTGCAAGCTAACCAATAACCTGATTTTACCGTGTAGTCTCCTGATTTGTTATGTTCCCAACACCAAAAGCCATCCTTGAGAACCACCGGTCTTTGAGCAAGAATCAACTCCACATCACTTGGAAATAATAGCTCATTTAGCTTCTGTCGATTCCAAAACCTTGTGCGTCTATCAATGAGGTCACTTACCTTCAGATTGAAATCAATGAAGGTATTTTTAATCCATGGAACACGAACTCCATTATCAAACAACCAAGGATTAATCCACACATTTAAATATCTCCCATTTCCGACCATCTTCCTAAACCTTTTTTGTAGAAGCTCTCGGCCAAATACGATATTTTTCCACGCAAAAGAGGGACAGTTTCCCACTCTAGCTTCAAGAAAGGGGACACCGGGGAAATAGCTGCTCTTCATAATCCTCGAAAGGAGGCAATTTTGAACTTGGAGAAGTCTCCATGCCTGTTTTACTAGAAGAGCCTGGTTAAAAGCTTCAATATCCCAAAACCCGAGCCCACCTTGGTCTTTTGACAAGCACATTTTTTTCCAGCTTATCCAGTGAATCTTTTTCATGTGTTCTACTGCATTCCACCAGAAATCCGCCATTGCACTTGACAGATTGGAGATGGTCGTCTTTGAAGTTTGAAACACGCCATGGCATAAACCGGTAGAGCAAGTGCTACTGCTTTAAGGAGTATTTCTTTCTCCCCAAGCGAAAGTGCTCTGGAGAACCACCCAGAGAGTCTGGATTTCAGATTGTCTCAAATAAATTATAGCAACTGAACCTAAGAACATCTGAAACACTCGGGTAGACCAAGGTAAGAGCCTGCTCCTCCCTCATTGAAAATTCCCATATTATTTTTGATGGCTACCTTTATTGAATCCTCCACCTTAAAACCAAAGGTGATGGAGGATTTGTTTAGATTCACTCTCTGCCCCGTCGCATCTCCATACTGTTGCATGATAGTCTTTAAAACATTGCATTGATCTTTATCAGCCTTACATAGAAAAAGACTATCGTCTGCAAACAAGAGATGGTGCACCGTTGGACCTTCAAAAGAGAATTGAATGCCATTTAATAACCCTGCTTATTCTTCTTTGTTCATCAGATGGGTGAGTCCTTCGGTACATAGCACAAATAAGAAGGGGGACAATGGATCACCTTGTCTCAGCCCACGACTTGGTTTAATCAGTCCAAAAGGTTGATCGTTGATCAACACTGAGTACGTGACTGATTTAACACAAAACATAATCTTTTGAACCCAGTGATTACGAAACCCAAGAGCAAGTAACAATGTCTCTAGAAAGCTCCATTCCACTCTATCATAAGCCTTGGACATATCTGATTTTATGGACATGTAATCCGAAGATATTTCAGGATGAGTACGTAAACCGTGGACCAACTCGTGTGCGATCAAAATGTTATCAGATATTAAACGATCAGCAACGAGCTGACTAGTTTGGAGAAACAATTTCCTCGAGGAAAGGTTGCAATCTTTTCATTAACACCTTTGAAACCACCTTGTATTGGACTAAACAAAGGCTAATTCGGTCTTAAATCCGCCATCTGATCTGAGAACCCTTTTTTTGGGAGCAGACAAAGATGCGTGTAGTTCCACTCTACCGGAAACGAGCCTGAACTGAAAAAGTCTTGAACTTCCTTTGTAAATTGAGGACCAATCACTGCCCAATACTTCTGATAGAAAAACCTGTGAACCCATCTGGACCCGGAGCGCTAGAAGCTCTGATTGAGAAGACCGCTTCTTTAATTTCCTCTGCTGTCAATACAGAAGACAATTCTGAGTTCATCTTCTCCTTAACACGAGGTTGAAAATTCTGGAAAAATGAGTGGAACTCCACAGGGTTTGAAGATTTAAAGAGATCATTGAAGTAAGCCTCTGCAACAGCTCCTTTAGATGCCTCTCCCCGTTGAATATTCCCATTAACATCTTTCAGTTTAGCCAGAAATTTTGTTATCTTTGTTATCATTATTTTTATCTAAACTTTGTTATCATTATTTTTTTTTGAATTTTAGGTTACTTTAAAATTTCAGTTGATTCAATTTGGATCCATATCCATTCCTTTGTTGAATTATCCGAATCAATTTAAGAAGTTTCGATATAAATTTCAGTAAAAAATTTATACCAAATGATCCGAATTATATAAATTTTAATATCGTTTACAATATTATAATATTTGGTTTGGGACTGACGAATTTTGGTTTAGTTATTTTGCCTATCCTATACTATGAACGATTTACGTTCAAAAAAATTTTCGTTAAATGATTTCAATTTATTTTATTAAGTATTTTCTCATTTCTTTTTTTTTTGTTATATATTTGCTTTTTAATGGCCCCTAATAGATTTTTTGCCGCATCGTCACCAGCCATGTTGTCGATGTGGCTACTTGGTCTCTGCCTCACATGTGGAGTCGTCTCGACCCCAACCCCGATTTTAACAATCGAGGTAAAATATATTATTCTTAGTATATTTAAGTATATATGATGATTAATTTGAAAAAAAAAAAAAATGATGATTAATTTGATTTTTCTATACAAGATATTTACTATTATGAATAATTAATTAATTACTATTTATTTTGTTTGGTCTGTAATATAAAAGAGCTCGGATGGAGACATGATCGACTGTATCAACCGGGAAGATCAGCCGACATTTCAGCATCCCCTTTTCCGAAACCATAAGCTTGTGGTATTAATTTGTTTTTCTTTTGTTCTATTTTTAAATATCACAAATTAATAATATTTTTACTTTTCTAAATTATTTTACAGGAATTTCCCACGGATATAGTGCAAAAGGAAGCAGGATATAATTGGCAAATATGGCATCAAAATGGAACGAGATGTCCTGAGAGATCAATTCCAATACGGAGAATCATATCTCATCAAAATGGGACTTCAAGCATCAATGCCGAGAACAGAGCCACAAAAGGTCATGAGGTAAATTGGCTCTAACAATATATTTATCGTAAATATATATGAACAATGAAAATAATAACCTAACCAAATTTTTCTTATAGTAATTAGATGCTTAAATTGAACTAAACCGGAAAATTTGGGTTTTCTATTTTTCAAAACGCATCAAATAATTGGGTCTATTTATATCTAATCGAAAATATATTAAATTGAAACCCGCAATTATATACTGTTTTGGATGAATTCTCTGGTACGAACTATTCAAAAGACTACTATGGAGAAATAATCTCTCGTCTCTATCATGAAAGTTCGATTCTATAAAAAAGTTAGCAAACCATAACCCATGAATAAAAGCGTCAAACAACCCTGCGAAACCCAAATCCTTGGAAACCAAATCCAACTCCGTGAATTCTACCTTTGATAAAAATTTCTTAGGTTTTCTTATATTTATTTAAAATAGAAACTTGAGATTTACATTGAAAATTTTGAAGGAAAATAACGATTTTACAAACGTTTGGCCTATCATGTAACTCTTTTAAAAAGTAATGTGGTTTAATTTCTAACACATTTCTAATTAATTTTCAATCAAATCATATAAGTTTCATTTCAAAAATGTTATTAAATGCATTTAGACGTTTACGTAAAATCATAAACAATATACAAGGCATGTGTTAGTTATAAATAACTTTGGTGTATTGTTTTTGGAAATATAGTATGCACTCGGTCGTATGAATAGCCGACCAAAAATCTATGGAACTCAGGCGACGATGAATGTGTGGCATCCAAAAATAGAAATATCTGAGGAGTTTAGTTTGGGCCAAATTTGGCTCACATCTGGTTCTTACGACAAGAATGACGTCAACAGCATTGAGACTGGCTGGCAGGTAGTACAAAATATTTGTAGTTACTATTTGTTCTAGATTTTTATTTAATAAAAAAAATTATGTATTTAATAAGACTAATAACTATTATAAATTCTGATTATGTAGGTTTATCCGAGCTTATATCGTGACTACCAGCCGAGGTTTTTCATTTATTGGACGGTATGTATGCGATTTTGTTTTATGCAATTAGATCTCTTCAATTCCAAGTATTACTGATTATGAACCTGAAAATCCGAGAACGACTTCCAACCGCTCCAAGACCTTTTGGTAGGAGCAACTCACCCTGACTACTACCGCACTAAGAAGTTGAACAGTACGTTTTTTTACTATGGGGGACCTGGGTATGCGACAGCGGGTTGTCTTGCGTTGCACTTGGCTCTAATATTTTCTGTTTCGGCTTGTTCTTTCTAGTTTAGTTTTTTCGTAGTTTTTTCGAATGTGTAAGTGGTATCTAGAGTGTTTACTCATTAAAAAGATGTAATATGTTGCTAGACGTCTTGCTTGTTTCAAGTAAACTTCAACGTCCAGTGATTAATGTTTAAACAAATCCCAAAAAAATATGGAAATTAATTACCCGTGGCCGTGTTCGTGTTCGTATCGGGCCAGATTTTTTAGAATATGAATCCCAAATAAATCAGATCAGGCCGAACTTAACTGCAGGTTTTATGGGGGTTTCCTCGATAAAACACGCAGACCTTAATTGTTTGCTTTTTCTAACCTACATGGGATATATATATACATGGTGACTGTGTGTAGGTGTTTTCGATTTCATAAGTTTAGAGGGCAAAAAAGACAGTTAAAAGGGATACAATTACAAAGATAAGAACTAAAACATACTACAAGGTTGATTTACTGGATTTTTTGTGTGTTTTTAAAATATTGATTTTCTAGATTTTTTTATGTACTTTTATTAATAAACTGTAAACTTAGACCGAACCGATCACTTAATAGTACTTTTTTTCAATTTTTTTTAAATCAAAATTAGACCGATTTATACCGAAATTAGATCAGTTTTTATCAATACCTAAATTTAACCGAACCGAATTATCCGAATTTAACCGAAAATATTCGAATTTAACCGATTTTAACCGAAATTTCAAAAAAAAAAACAAATTTTGTTAAATGTCGATGTGTCATCTCCTTGAAAGACACATATTGTTATTATAATATTTGATGATTCCAAAGAAAAAAAATATATTATTATAATAAATAGTTATTTTTATTTCATCGCATTTATTATAAATAAACACGATTGACAAATTAATAGCTTAGATATGACAAATGCAATACTAGAATCGTCACTTTTAGACAGAAGATGAGTCTCCATTAGGGTTGGCAACAACATTTCAAAGGATCTTTAGGAGAACGACGACCACATTCTCCAAAATTTGGATAACCAGCTATACCGCAGTCATGTTGACATTCATACCATCCATATGTATCTGAGCACAAAGTTTTGCAGTGGTCATATGAAAATTTTTCCAGCTCTGCACCTACACAAACCAACATAAATATTGTTTTATTATTAATCGATATAAACATAATGGGGACACACATTATAACATGTCTAAATGATACATAAGATAAAAAAAAAAATGATACACAAGATTCATCTCTATAAATATACAAAAAATAACACAAACCCATGGTTATTACAAATTTTACATGTTTAACTATTGCTTTAAATTTATTAACGCTAATTAAAATAACTAAATTAAAATTTAAACATACCTGTGACTAAAATGTTGTGATTGGACAATGAAACTGCTAATATTACTATGAGTAAACAAGTCACTAGAGTTTTTGTAATACCCATAATAATTTTTTTTTTGTGCGAAATCTGTTGAGAAATTAAAATGTTGTTAATTTTTCTGGATCTGAAAAATAGGCTATATATAGTAAACAAATCACCAGAGTTTTCACATTTTTGGTCTTTGAGAATCTTTTACTATTAATTGATTTACCATATTTTCAAAAAAAAACAAATTATATTTGGCAAAAAAAAAACCATTGACAATTTATTTGAAATTATGCGTGTATCATCTAGTATGGATAGTATCAAATCAAAGTAAAAGTTTCAAAAAAAATCTGACATTTATGAATTTTGTCAAAGATAACTTAGTGGAAGATTTTATTGCATAATTCAACGTTGGAAAGTTATGTCATATTATCAAACACTTAATTCAAAAACTGCAACTATGATTAAATTCAAAAACTTATACAATCAAATTTATATATTTTTCTGAAAAGAAACAATTTCAAAAATAAGTTTTGACTAACTTTTTTTATTATAGCTAAACAACACAAATAAATACTTAGTTTAAAGTGTCTAGAAGTTATAAGTTTGACCAAGATATATTTTCCATCATCATTGCTCTTAAAGATCTTTTTAATACTATTAGTCAAACGGCGTTAAATCTCAAAAGATATCTAAAACGATATCGAGCATTTAATGCTCGATACTAGGCGCGTTTATCATCGTTTAGGCGTTTCATAAGGGTAATTTCGTCTGTTTCTTATTTCTATAGGAGCGAAAACTAAATTCTCTCTTACTGCTGATGTTAGTTTCCGTATTTATAAATCGTCTATGTATATTGAGTACGTTAATCCTTACATAATATTATAACTTGGACAAGATCGATATGAGACAATCCTGGTTAGATCCGGTTAAAAACAAAGAAAATGGTTCGTATGCGGTTTGGCTTAGTGGTGAGCCCACAACGGGTAACCAAACCGTGGACCTAGGCGATGGTTGCTCGAGCTTGTGTCATGGGAAGTTGAACCACGGGAGAGAGGTCGGAGAGGAACCCACCAGGGCCGGCTTAGGAGGGGGGACAATGGGTGCGCCGCCCCGGGGCCCCGTCCTAAGCCCCATGATTAAAGGGGCCCAAAATTTTTTTTTTTAATAATTTTTTTTTTTAAATTACAAAATTAAAAAAGTTTTAGTAGAATAATTTTTTTAGATATAAAGTTTTTGGTTTTTACATACAATTTTTGTAATAAATACTATTTAAAAAATATTAAAACATTTTATTTTATAAAAACTTAAAAATAAATATAAAAAAATTATTAAAGGGTCTAAATTTTTTTTTTTGCCCCGGAGCTTCCAAAATTCTTGAGCCGGCCATGGAACCCACGGTAGCAGGTTCGGAAAGAATAGAGGAGATATACCACGGTACTAATAATCCTCGATCCAGTCTCGAATATGCACGTACGGCAAAGCTTTGGTCGTGGGGAAATCACGATGGTTGGTTTGGTTTCTTGATCAATGCTCCTTACCGCAAAGGTCTTTTCTTGGTTCGGGGAAGATTTTTCTCGAACCAAATCCTTGCATAATTTTTCGCGTTTTAACACCGTTTTAGTTCCACTTCTGCATCTTTTGTCACAAATAACTAAAAAGAAAAAGACACCGAAAGAAACTAAAAGACTCCCCAAAAAAAAAAAAGACTCAATGGCTCAATGAAATCATAAGAATACAAACCGGTAAATGAGTGTATAACACACTCAAAACGGCATATATCAGAGTTCTTGACCAAGATGGAGCAAGGGATTAGCTTGGTATAACTAGAAAGTGAGGAAAAACATCATTTATAATGAACCAGCCTCATCTTCCCAAGTTATTCTTTGGCTGGCACGACGTACGATATGAATATGAAGCTTGAACAACGGCAAATAATGAGATCACGAGTCCAAGATTAGGCAGAGTCGTTCCAGAGCTTCCTCCCTCTCCTATACTTCGAACTCCCTTGTTCTTCGTCATCGAGTCGATCGCTCCTAGAAACAAAATGAATCTATTTGCAGAGCCAAATGGGTTTTGATTGATGGCTCAAAACCAGATTCATCTCATGGGTTTGAAAGTAACTCGAATATGTTTGTCAGTTTTACATTCAAAACTGATTGTAGTGACTTGAAAATGTCAAGAGTATACGAAACTAATCCAAATAAATTACACGAATAAATCCTCTAAGTCATTTCTGTAATCTTATAAAGAATATATGTTTTCTCATTATAATTTGTTAACTCTCTTCATTATTGCACAAAACTTTCAGAGATCCACTCTTCTGATACAAGCATGAAACCCAGATCCATAATTGCCCAAAAGCATAAAACAATGAGCTTGAGTCTTATTTAAACTGAAAAGAACAATAACAGCAAACCCTCCGTTTGCACAAGAGGCTTCAAAAATATCTTTAAGCTGCCTCCACGTCAGCAACTTCTTTCTCTAACCCAGCCCCGATTCCTTTCTTCTTCCTCGTATACACTCTCCAAGGCATATCAGGAGCTTGTATGATTCGTAAAAGAGGAGAAAAACCGAAGACGATGTATCGGTCATGCTTTGGGAATTTGAATTCTAGAAATACAATTTATGCGTGGGAATTGGGCTAGGTTGTTTTCTGGATTAAAGATGTGAAACTGAATCACGAATGGTCATAAGATGAATGTATTATTAACTAAAAACATGAAAATGTTGTGTCATCTCCTTGAAAAACACATTTGGTTATTATAATATTTGATGATTCCAAAGAAAAAAAACAATATGTATTATTATAATATATAGTTATTTTTATTTCATCACATTTGTTACAAATAAACATGATTAAACAAATTAAGTCCAATAGCTTAGATATGACAAATGCAATACTAGAATCATCAATTTTAGACAGAAGATGATCTCTATGAGTTTTGGCAACAACATTTTAAAGGATCTTTAGGAGAACGACGAGAACATTCTCCAAAACCTATGTAACCAGCTATAGCACAGTCATGTTGACATTCAAACCCTCCGTATGAATCTGTGCACAAAGTATTGCAGTGGTCATATAAGAATTTTTTCAGCTCTGCACCTACATAATCCAATATAAATATTATTTTATTATAATCGATATAAACATAATGTGTGTCTCTATATATAACATGTCCAAATGATACAGTTTTATCACAAGTTTTTAATTCATCTCTATAATCAATACTATAAGTCTATAATAACACAAACAAATGGTTATTACAAATTTTACATGTTTAACTATTGCTTTAAAATTATCAACAATAACTAAATTAAAATTTAAACATACCTGAAGCTAAAATGTTGTAATTGGAGAACGAAATTGCTAATATTACTACGAGCAAACAAGTTACCAGAGTTTTTGTAATACCCATAGTAATTTTTTTTTGTATGAAATATGTTGAGAAATTAAAATGTAATTAATTTTTCTGGATCTGAAACTGAGACTATATATATAGTAAACAAGTCAACAAAGTTTTTACACTTTTGGTCTTTGAAAAACTTTTATTATTAATTGATTTACCAGTAAAATAAATTATTTTTGGCAAAAAAACCATTGACAATTTATTTGAAAATATGCATGTATCATTTAGTATGGATAGTCTCAAATCAAAGTAAAAGTTTAAAAAAATCTGACATTTATGAATTTTGTCAAAGATAACTTAAGTGAAAGATTTTATTGCATAATTCAAAAAATTATGTTACATCATCAAACACTAAAAAGGTTGCAAGTTTCTTTTTGCTTTTATATCACAAACTGCATAGGACTAAATATTGCAAAAAACTACAATCAAATTTATATATATATTTTTGAAAAGAAAGAATTTCAAAAATAAGTTTGACTAACTTTTTTACTATAGCTAAACAACACAAATACTTATTTTAAAGTGTCTATAAGTTATAAGTTTGACCAAAATATATTTTTCTTATCATTGCTCTGATAAAATATTTTTTATATTGTTAGTCAAAACGCTTTTGAAATCGTTAAATTTCAAAAGATATTCAAAACGATATTGAGCATGTTTGGTGCTAGGTGCGTTTATCATCGTTGTTTAGGTGTTGCATAAGGACAATTTCGTCCGTTTTTTATTTATATAAGAGAGAACTAAATTTTCAATTACTATTTAGTTTTCTTATTTATATCGTCTATGTATATTGAGTATTTTAATCCTAAAATTATCTTAAATGTTGCTTAAATAAAAATATACCTTGGACAAGGTCGATCTAGGCAATGGTTGCTCGAGCTTGTGTCGTGGGATGTTGAACCACGGGAGAGAGGTCGGGGAGGAACCGGCATACCACGGCACGTGAACCACGGACCTGGTACTAATAATCCTCAATCCAATCTCGAGCGTACACGTACCACAAAGCTTTTTAGTCGTGAGGAAACCGCGATGGTTGGTTTTGTTTCTTGATCAATGCTCCTTACCGCAAAGGTCTTCTCTTGGTTCGGGAAGGTTTTCTCGAACCAATTCCTTTCATAAGTTCTGCATCTTTTGTCACAAATAAATAACTAAAGACTCCAAAAGAAACTAAAAGACTCCCAAAAAACAAAAAAAAAAAGACTCAATGACTCAATGAAATCATAAGAATACAAACCGGGAAATGAGTGTATAGATCACTCAAAACGGCATATATCAAAGTTCCTGACCAAGATGGAGCAAGGGATTAGCTTGGTATAACTACAAAGCGATCGAGGAACAACATCATTTATAATGGACCAGCCTGATCTTCGCAAGTTATTTTTCGATATGAATTTGAAGCTTGAACAAATGGCGAATAATGAAAGCACGAGTCCAAGTTAGGCAGAGTCGTTCCAGAGCTTCCTCCCTCACCTATACTTCGAACTCTATTGTTCTTCGTCGTCGAGTTGATCCCTCCTAGAAACAAAATGAATCTATTTGCAGAGCCAAATGGGTTTTGATTGATGGTTCCAAACCGGATTCATCTCATGAGTTTGAAAGTAACTCGAATATGTTTCAGTTTTATATTCAAAACTGATTGTTGTGACTTGAAAATGTCAAGAGTATACGAAACTAATCCAAATAAATTACACGAATAAATCCTCAAAAGTCATTTCAGTAATCTTATAATAAAGAATATATGTTTTTTTCATTGATTTGTTAACTTTCTTCATTATTGTACAAAATTTTTATTTTTACACTTACAACCATTTATCAAATAATATAAATCCCATCTAATTCAGTCTAAAGATCATCTTTCGAATTTTTCGATCAGATCATTACCATTTAGCAAATATAAAACAATTCAGGAGCAAACCTTATTGTTCTTCCTTAGGCATGCAAGTGCACCTCTTCTGTTCTTCTGTTAATTCCTAAAATCATCCCCACCAAAATAACATAAAAGTCAGAAATAGATATTCAATATTAAGATTTTTTTTTTTTTTAAGTTACCCTTTTACAAATCATTTTTAATTCATACTAATTCATTTATTGGGTTCCTCTGAAAAGTTTTGGTGTGCATATGTATATATGTTTAGATGTATACCTGGATCTGCCTTTGAAGAACCTTCACGTATTCTACAGCTTCCTCTAGCATGTCTGCAGTGTTTGTTTGCTGCAACAAACACAAGAAGTAAACGCGAAATCCTCAGAACTTAGATTCAAAATCGCTATTTCCGCGATATATTCAAGATCTCTATATATGCTAGAACTCAAAAAAATTTCCTCAGTTTGTTTATGAACAATAGAGAGGAAACCAAATTCATACTTCAAGAGCCATATTTTGTTGTCTCCATTAAACCAAATTCTGTTTAGAAACTGCGTTTTTTCACAAGGGGACAACATTTCGAATCAATATCAAGATCTTCGGGTTTTAATAGCTTATACCGCAGTTTGGGAATTACTTACTAACTGACTTGAGAACCATCAAGAGTCATATTTGGTTGTCTCCATTAAGTCTAACCTATTAACCACTAACTCCTACCCTTGCGCTTTAAGCATATATAATATTTGACCCATTTGTAATCAATACAATTGTATAAGACATCCAAGACCATCAGAATCTAGCTAAGCTGAAAAGGATGTTACCTTATCCATGTTAGGAACAAGATCTTGTAGCTTCCTTATACGATCGCTTATTCGCGTTCTTCGTACCTACAAAATGAAAGGTAAATGAACGCTTATTCGTAAACTTGCAAGGACGAGAACAGAACAATTCTCTGTTTCAATGACGCATACAAACTTCTATGAACTGAAAGGAAAGATAGAACCTTTTTATCAACAAACTTCCACAAAGTAAAAGTAAAGATAATAACTTTATCACTAAACTTCCACAAATTGAAAGCAAAGATAAGAGTTTTTCTTTTACCCTCTCAGCAATGCTACGAGGATGAGTTGCACAGCCACGTTTAGCACGAACCCTAAAAGCAACAGAGTCCTCCATAAGGTTCTCCATGTTCATATCTTTCATGCCTGATACCCCAACAGGAGCTTGACCGCTGCTTTGCTCTCCTTTCTACATACAGAAAGAAAAAACACCCGAAAAGAGCCAATCAACACAAGCCTAAAACCTCTTAATCAACATCACACAATACATAGGTTACACATGTAATTCTCAATGAATCAACGAGTGTACTAACTCAATCTCTACCTTCCATATGATTTTAAATTGACAAATATACAAAAAGATGTGGAGGATCCAATCAACACGAAGCCTGAAACCTTAATCAACATCACATAATACATAAGTTACACATGTAATTTTGAGTGAATCAACGAGTGTACTAACTCAATCTCTACCTTCCATATGATATTATAACAAATATACAAAAATATGTGGAGGATCAATACATAATAACGCATTAGCCACCAAGATCAACATGAGCAAATAAGTATGTGCACTTAAGTATTGTTCTTTTCAACATCTACCCATATATATGAGCATTCTTTAATGTTCACATAACACATAAAAGCCACAAAGACAACAAAGGTAGAAATAAAAACTGCAACTTGCTTGAGTTTGGTTCAGAAAAAAAACGCAAGTTGTCAATTTTAAGACAAGACTAGTCCTTTCAATCTTACATGTCTCATCTCCAGAACTTACTCAGCAAATTCAAACAACTTGACAAAACTAAAAGTAGTCCAAAGTCAGTTATGTTCATTCCTTTTTAGGNCTTTTTAGGTAAAATAAAAAAAAAAAAAAAAAAAACCTAATTTTGGTTGAACCCAAATGAAAAGTATAAAACATATCTTTACCATCTGAGAAGTAAACTCAGCAGAAGAGAAGAGTGCTTCCATTTCTCTAGACCTTTTACTTCCCGGAGAAACGTCGGCGATGCTCGGCAATAAGTATTCGTAATTCGCCGGAATCCCAAAGCTCTGGTTAAATCCATCGGAACCACTTAGAAAATCCGCCGGAGTACTGTTTTGTCGGTGAAACACACCTTGTTGGTATAATCCATGCTCAACCTGGACTGGAAACTCGAACGAGCCACGACTCGTTGGCAAATCGGCCGAGTTTCCGGTGAGTAACTCGGTGAGACCGAGATTAGTAGGTTTCAGAGACTCTTCTTCATCTTCCTCAAGTAAAGCTTCAAGCCAAGTCGCCGGAGCTGAACGGATCCGAGATAGTCCACTTCGACTCACCTGCCCTCCTCCTCCTCCTCCTCCTCCTCCTCCTCCGCCTCCGCCGCTTCCGCCGCTTCCGCCGCTTCCACCGCCGCTACTTCCGACAGATGTTGATTGCATCTGCAAAATCCCCTTTGGCTTTTTCTACGGTTTCAATTGACAGAAACTTTTTTGTTTTTTTTTTGCTCTGTTTTTTTTTTAAAAATTAATTAAACAGAGAACCAGATTGTTCTTCGATTTGTTTTTTATTTAATTTTTCTTTCTTTTTTTTATCATCATTTAATTTAATATTTCATTTTTTTTTGTTCAGAATGAAGGAAAAAAAAAATTGCGGCTATTATTACTAAACAACCCTAACCGTTTGATTAAGAGACTTTCCTAACACTTGACTAAGATATGGTACAGAACCAAAACTGTAAGAGATACGTCAGCTTGTAACAGAGAAACATGACTTTAACGTCATTGTTCCATTTTGTTTTTTCTTTTAATAGATTTGCTTTTACCACTTAAGTATTTAACCCACTCGTGATTGAAGCGCGTGGGTTTCACCTTCTATAGTAAGATGTTGGGAAATAAACACAACCGGTTAGAGATGTCAATCCGGGTCTAAACCCGCGGGCTCGGCCCAATTAGGACCGCGATGGGGAGGGCTCGGGCTTAATAAAAATTGCCCAAAAAAACGCGGGTCAAGCGGGTTCGACCCGTGCGGATTTTGGATTTCGCGGGTTAATCTGTCACGGGTTTGCGGGTTATTCTTTTTCTTCTTCGATTCTTCTCCTTCTTCCTTGTTGTCTTTGCTTCTGTCTTGCTTTCTCCATAAATATTACTCCTTATTAAGGTCGAAAATGGCTTTTTTCGCCGCCAAAATTCACATTCTCAACTGAATTGGATTCGCCACTTCTTCTTCCAAGAGGAAACTGAATGGTAAAGGCACTTTCCTGCCCAGAAGCGCCTGGGTAATGAAAAATTTGAGTCACTCCTGTCTCATTTTAGAAATTATGATCGAGAGTTAATAGTGTTAGAG
>OVAY01002357.1:0-18496 GCA_900406395.1 Kernera saxatilis | reverse complement strand
ACCAAGCTTTAATAGAAGAGGAGAAGAGAAAATTGCAGTAACTTGTTCTAAATTTTTTGAGAACCAAAGTGTTTTTTGTTCTTGTCTTGATCATCCTATAATTGGGACCCTATCATCAACTTTGGCTCAAGTGTATCTCAATTCAGACCATAACCAGAAATCATAGTGTCAGAGGATTTGGTTTTAGAGTTTGCATAGAACAGATAACATTTGACTGCAAAATTCAGAGTACAAAAGAGAAGATACATGTTTGAGAAGATGCAAGGCAAAAGGACATTAACAAAGATTTAGCTATTAAGCCCAAGTACCTCGTAAACACTCAACTCCAATAGATCTCGTCTAAAAAACTCGTCGCCGGAAGAAGACTTCAACCCATTATCTCCGGAGGAATTAGAAGGACGAGTAGTCGCAGTGATTCTGATCGGAGGCGGAAACGAGAAGAAACACTTCTCAAAATCGAAAGAAGCGTTTTGGTTTTTCTTGTTGATATCATCCCTCAGTGCAGATTCTGCCTCCGTTAAGCCGTTCCTCCTGAGAAATTGAAGCACAGATTCCACATCCAACGCCATGGACCACCGTCACGAGATTTTTTCAGAGCAACGAGAGACACGATAGAAAGAGAAGAGAAGAGAAAGTTGCAAAATCACGTGATTGAGAATCGAGTAAAACCCATTGCTACAGTTCAATACCAAATCTGACTCTCAAACCCAAAAATTTCTTCAAAATATCGATCTAAAATCCCCAAACCAGAAATTCTAATTTTTTAACATTTTCTCACAAATCTATTTGGATATAATACAATAGAACTGTGTGCTGTTTTTATCTAAATGAAACGGTGCGTTTTTACGTTCCGTTTATTTTCTAACGACATCCATCTTTGCCACGTCATCGATACAAGGAAGGGTTGTATTGCGGGTTGACTCGCAATTTGTAGATTTGATTTGCATTTTTTACGATTGGAGGGTAAACTTGCAAAAAAAACCATTTGGAGAGTTAATTTGAAAAAAACCCAAAACAAAAAGATCTCAATTTTATTTACATTGAAACAGAAAAGGCCTCAGCTTTGAATATCCAATTTCGCAATCAAACGGAAGACATTTTACAGAGTCGGCTAGGTGTTGGCCGGAAATTCAACCACCGGAGATTCATCCGCCGGATCGGAGGCGTCAAAGCCCTCCGCAACACTTCTCTGCTTCCATCGCTCGCTCTCCTCATAAGCCTCTCATCGCTTGGCACCATAAACCCGTGCCGTACGCACTTGGCCGAGCCAGGCCGTCCCGAACACGTGCAAGCCACTCGAACTCTCAGACCCGACCCGTGACTCCTCCGTCTGACCCGGTTCGTCTCGGATCTTTCACGCATCTCTACGCCTTCTCCTGATGGGATCCTTCTCACAACCTGCATTAGTTATTATGATGATCTCTCTTACTTGGAATTTTGCAGAGAAGGGTTCTTCTATAATAAATTGGCTGTGTGAGAGAGTTAATGAGTTTCTGTCTTTATATTATGTGGAGAGGAACACAAGAGAACACCATTGACTTGGTTAGATCTTTCTGTGATGGAGAGGTTGGTCTAATTTCAAATTCTGAATGCTCAATTTGTCAAAGTTTGAATGTGTTGACCAAATCCAACTCACCAACAGGTCAACGACGAATCTTTTGAAGAACAAAATGAGAAAATTCAATGCGTTAGTAAAGAAACATGCTTTTCGCCAAATTCTACTTAATTTAATTATTTGCTAACTTACTCACACAAAGGCCAAAGCTTTACAATTGGCTTTTGGGTCCAATCTACTTTAGACCATATTGAGAAAAATTATAAAATTTTGTGAGCTCCATGTAATTTTAATTATTAGTATTGTCATTTTAACATACTGGATACAAAATGGGCTTTTGCACAACTTGGATCTTTGGATCTCTCTATCTTTTTTTGTTTTCTTTCATGGCACAATTTTGTGGGTCAATAATTTTGCTAAAGCGGAACGTACTTGTATTTAAAGCTGTAAACCTAATTATATTGTAACGACAAAATAGAAGAAAACAAGTTTTATTTTATCCCATTATCTATTCGTCCTTTTGAAACAAGAAAAATATGAATTGGTCCACTCCTTACCAATTGTTTTTGAACAGTTCATAAAACTTAATTAATACATACAAAATATTAAAATATATTCAAAAAATGATAATTTTGGATTCAAATTGCTGTTGCAAGGCGTAGAATCCCACCCATGCAGTGTCGGCCCTGGGATTTGGAGGGCCACAAGCTAAAAAAAAATAAAATGCCGTTTTATACATAAAAAATAAAGTGCCGGTCCTGGGATTCGAACTAATGACTTACATATAAAAAGTTTTTTATGAATTTGCCACTAGACCAAAGAGATTTTATCAAAAATGAAGGCCGAATTTGTTCTTATAATAAAAAGGGCCGCAAGCATGGATTTGCCCAACTTGGGCTCAGGGCCGGGTCTGCACCCATGTTCTATTGATGATGACTCAAAGATAACTGAAATAGTGAATAAAGTGTTTATTATCCTCCTACAATAATAAATGATTCAATTATAAATAGATTTTGGAGGGTTTCTAAAAATTCACTCCTATCGTAATCAAAAGATAGTAATGTAGCCAATAGAGAGATGAAGACAGCGTTAGTTCATATTCCCCGATCTGTCCATACTTCATCCTTGCATTTCCTCTTCACCAACCAACCCTTATTTACCTTCATTAATATTTTATCTTTACCTTTTATTTATATTTTAAATCTCTAATTAATCCACGGGAAAAAAAAACTTCTAATCCACATATGTATAATGTATGTGTATGTTTTTGTGGGTGGCAGCTTTAAAACCCTAACATAACTGTGTTTATGAGTTAAATCAATTGCACTAATACTATAGTGCTGCCACTTTAATTCTCTTTTGTTTTCACTTTTTGTGTGTGTTGTTTACAAATGTTTTGAAAGTAATTTCAGATGTATTTTTTTGAAAAATATATTGACTTCTTGCAGTAAAGTTGTTTTTTTTTTTGTGTGGAATAGTTTATCTAATTGTACAATCCACTATAATAAAATGTATTTGCTGGTTTTGTGTTAATCTCTCCACATATACATATGTAACGCTTGTTTTGCTTTTCTATACATAGCTGTCCTCGATCTTCATTGTGCATTTTCCTTGCCTCTTACTTTTCCATCTTTTTACTTTTCATTTCAATCGCTTTTTGTTATTTAGTTTGCTAATTCTATTTGTACAAAATCTTTCTTCCACAATCGTTTTTCTTTGAAAAATCCCTCTGATGTGAAACACACCAAGATATTGCGCATTGTCTCCTTTGGGATTTCTTTTAAGAACAAATTGTTACAAGGAGATAAAATATAGATATTTCAAGGAACTGAATTGAGCATGGAGGATATTCAAAAGAAAAAGATAAAGTAAAAAACAAATGGGTGCGAAAAATATGGCAAGTGTAACCTGAAATAAATTTCCAAAATTAAGTGCTAATGATGTCAAAATTTCTGAAAGGTGGTTTGTACTTACTATCCAGAAGAGAATGTAATTAAATGCGTTTTAATTTCTTAATTTAAAGATAATGATTCCTTTTGCTGATGTAGAAGCCTATGGTCCATCGCTGGCCACTTTTTTGTATAATAGTATTCTTTTATGCAGACATCGGATGCCTTTCTCCATATATTTTCGTTCTCTTGTTCTTGAACACAAAAATTCTCTGAAAATTCGTGGACGACTAGCTAATTCGATGAAAAGGAAATATATAAAAAATTATAAACTTTTAATTAATACGATATTTATTTGGAAACAAATATCTAAAGCATATATCATATAACAGTTTTAATTTGTATGTTTTTACTGTGAATTTATTTGTTCTAAATAAATCTCGAACTGACACGAATACTTCCATCGTACTAGTATAAAATTGATTGTTTAACTATAACTTGTATATACTGCCTCATGGGATTGAACCTCACTAGAACCATAATAACTGGGGATTAATTTTGTTTATTAGATATTAATGATGATTCAACTCACGACATGTATGCAAAAGATTTATCACCCGGAATATACTTTCTCCGGTTTGGCACAAGAGCCAATGAGCCATCAAGCATTTTATAAGATCACTTGAACTGTATGAAAGACATCATTGCTCTGACTCATCAAACCTAGCAGATGCATGCACCAACCCACGTAACGTGCATTAGGTTCGCTAGCTACGTCATAATCATGATTGTATTGTAACGCATCTTTCATGCGATTGTCAGGTGGCAGATACACCTTAATTGGAACCCAATCATCTGAAATCCAACATCTTAAAAGAAATAACTCTATAGCATACTCCGATTTCAACCCTAAATAACACTGTATATATTAATTACATCTCAAATTTTCGAAAGCTTTGATAAAAAAATGTTGATATGACTTGGACGTCGAGTTTTTTTCGAAAGACATTCAAATAGTGTAGATTTATTTACTCTCTGACGATTAAAGATGTCACGAATCTTTTTTCAAAACAAAAAAAAGATGTCAAAATCCAAGTCCGAATAAAAATTACTCCCTCTTAAGCGTTTATATTTTCTTTACAAGAAAAAGTCTAAAGCAAAACCTTTCATCAATACCTTTCTCGGCTTTCTTTTAAGAAAAAGAAAATTAATCCGCCTAAAAAATGTGATTTACTTTGTATGCTTGTAGTTGTAATAAATTGTATGACCTATGGTCAATGGAATATATCTAATCAATATCTAAGTTTTGTTTTTGGTTTTATAATCAATATCTAAGTTCTGAGCAAGATGACAAAAAAAAAGAAGTTGTGAGCAGATAATGACACCCACACCTGAACGTATCTGGAAGCACTTAATTAGGGGGTTATTTGTTCAAATCATATAATTAATTATGAACGAATAAAAAATTACTACAGTTGAGGTCAGGTGAATATATAATAGCTATCTTTATTTGTAGATTCTTTTTATTACGTTTATTTCTAGACGTTATAAAAGCGTTTATCTTAAGTGAAATAATATCTTTTTTACGTAAGAAACAAAAAAAAAGTAGGTTACTACGTAAGAAACAAAAAATAAACGCAAAATTTTATGTTTAAAGTAGTAAATATCTTTCATACAAAAAAATAATAAATATCTTCTTCTTTTTTTGTGTTGTTCCAGTTGCGGATTTGTTTGGATCTTGCTTCCAAAATATTATGGGTTGACAATACATAATAGTTGCTTACAAAATTGACTAATTGAGGATTGGTTTGGTATTAATTTTATGATACAGAAAAATATAGAAAACAAGAAGAAAAATCACAATCAACGTGAGATGGCTCTCGTATATATATAACATATTATATTTATAGCTTTACAAGCAATTATTGAAATTTTTATCTCCAGAATGTAGTTGATGCTTATCATTACTTTTAATCAGTTCAGCATGTTTCCAAAGAAGATTGGTTTTCAGTTTTCACTATATTTTATAATATAAATGTCTACATAAATGTATATATTTTAATGTTTAACACATACACTGGCCACTGCATCGTTTCAAAAGAAGTTTGGATATAAAGCAAATCATGGGCTTGACATAAGAGATAATCCACCAGGGTAATAAGTACTCTTTTTAAAAAAATGAAATACTCATAAATAAATAAAAATTTCCTATTCTCTTTCAAATGATAAGTTAAATATCATTTTTCAAATCCAGTTAGATGTCTTAATTTAATATAAAATAATGTATGTTTAGGGAGGATTTTTTAATTTTTGTTTCGTATTATACATTTCTACGATTTTAGTAAAACTGACGAATAAATTAGATGACCGATTTAAATAGCTCTAAATATGTTAAGGTTAATTTTAAAATACAGTGACTAATAAGCGCCTAATGCTCTCCATAAAATGGCTTAACGTCTAGTGCCTTCTTTAGTCAAAAAAAATAAAAATCGGCTATTTCTTATCAATTAAATTTATCTGATTCCAAAAATATTATTGGTATTGAGAAAACACAGTTACACAACCTCTTTTTTCTTTCTTTTTTTATCATTTCCTTTACAAGAAAATACAAACTCAAAATATCATTGAGAGGACTATATATGCATCTATACAATCTATATATAAACATCTAAGTATATAATTTATACATTTCATCATTTGAAATTAAGAAAACAATATAGATTTTTTTAATAATTCTATGTTTCTATGTGTTGCCTCACATCTCCGCCTCTCTAAACCTCGTTCCTCTAACCCCTATGATCAAATCTCCAATGACCAATTTAATTTACCTCAAAACATATACACAAATTATATAAATGAAAGTGACCCCCACCAATCGGAAAAATCGTAGTCTGCATTTCTTCACTGTCACCGGAAAATTTTTCACACCGGCGACGAACACACGGATCGATTTAAGAACTGTACCAGTTTAAACCAGGTAATTGGTACGACGTCGCTCTGAATAATCCGTCCCCTAACACCCCACCTTGCTGTTGCATCAATGGCGGAGTACTCTCCTCCATCATCGACGAAGATATGTTCGAACAATCTCCTCCTCCTCCGTCGCCGCCGTGAAACCTTTTGCTCGGAGATACATCCTGCTGCTCCTCCGCTACAGGCCAATACGGCATCGGAAGAGCTCGTTTCAAATTCGCCATCATCATCGGCCCAGACGACGAAGCGGGATTCAAACCGATGACGTCGGCGTCATTGTTGCCATTAGAGCCAGTGCCGTTATTGAGATTCAGGGAATCGGCAGCGTTGCTGATTGCGATGTTGTTGTTGATCATGCCGCCGTCGAACAAACCTGGATCGCCGTCGGAGAAAATCCCGTAACCACCGGAGAATTTCCCCGGGAAGAAATTCATTGACCTGGAGACATTGTGGTGTAGTCCAGTAGCAGCCGCCATTGATATCGAGGGAGGGATTTTTCTGAAGATGTAATCGATCATATCGTGATCCTTATCGTTATCCACATGTCGACCTGCGTTGTTCTTCTTGTAGATTCGACATAGCACCCAATCATCAAGCTACAGAAGAAAATTCCAAAAAAAAAAATCGGAAAATCAAACAAATCACCAAATCAAATAAAGATCAAGAGTATTGAAGTCGTTGAATCATAAGTTATATACCCGGAGGGAGTTTTTCTTGTTTCCGAAATCACATCCAGGTGGTCTATTGTTGGGTTTGTTGTCGATGAGACGATACTCATGCATGATCCAGTCGCTTTTCACGCCTTTTGGAGGTTTGCCACTGTAGAAGACGAGTGCCTTCTTCACGCCTACCTTCTGGTTCCCGTCGGACGCAAGCACCGGCTTATCAGTACCCGTCGCTTTCCAGTATCCCGACGTCGCTGCTCTGTTCGGTCTCGCTCCGTTTGGATACTTCCGATCTCGAGGACTGAAGAAATACCATTCCTGTTCTCCAAACGATGCCTTAGCTGCAACAAACGAAATTCCAGAAAAAAAAAAAAAACAGTTGGATCATACGTCACACAGAGAAATGATTTCTGGAGACTACAAAAAACTCACAAAAATTCAAATAAACCTAATAAAAAAAAAAGAGGTAAAAACTTGGATGATGATGAGATCGTACGTACCGGGAAGTTCCCATGGATCGAATTTATAGAGATCGACTTCGGCTATGATGGCGACAGGTAAAGGAGCGGAGGCGGCTTTGCGTTTGAGGTAGTGAACGACAAGCTCTTCGTCGGTTGGGTGAAACCGGAATCCTGGAGGAAGGTTAGGCTGCGGCGGCGGACCACCGGAAGAATTGGTGCTCTCCATTGCAAGCTTCCTCTCGGTTGAAAATCTAGCACCGTGATCGGAGGATTTGGCTGTTTCTGGGATTGTAGGAGAAGCTCATATTACTATGAGATTATTCTTTCTTCTTTTTATTGATTAGATATTTTTTTTTTTGGAAGGTGTGCTGAAATATGCTTCACAGAGTCGGCGTTATCATTCTTTTAAATGGCCGCATAAAACGCCAATTCGTGGGCTTTTATCCTCTGTTATTTTTTACAATATATATACACCCGCGGAGATTAACGTAAAAATGAAAAACAAATGTTTTTTTTTTTTGAACATAAAACAAATGTTTTTTTACAGCATCATATTCATTAATCATTATACATTTTAAATTACCATTACATGATGTATATACAAAAATATAGTAAATCTATAGTAAGTGTTTCTATATATATATATATGTATTTTAATTTTTTAGTAATGAAGTTCTTTCTTGATCAAAAACAAAAAAAAAACGACATGATGTAAAAATTGTTAAAATGATCTTGGATTTTTTTTTTAATATTTTTGTTTTCATAAATGTGTAGAGGCCTTTATCATGGCAATGTAATAGATGATAACCAATCTAAAAATGCAAAACAACGTAGTTATTAAAAAAAAAACTTAAAGCAAATTTCTTAAAAATACAACAAACAAAAAGTGTCAAACATAACAATATACCAATACCAATACTAAGTTAACAAGCAAAAACAAAAAACAAAAAACAAACAGTATTATACCAATAGTTACCGATATAAATTTAAACTAAAACTATTTGATGCCAATTAAAAAAGTACAAAATTCCCCATATTTCAGCCGAGTTTAGTGTGTTTTGGTTGCAATAAAGGATCTAAATGTGGCGACAATGCGACACATATACAAAGCCTGACTAATCATGTCGAGCCAGTGTAATTACTAAATTAACCAAATTGCATGAGGGTAAATTAGTCATTCCTGACTATAATTAACCATTTATCAATATTTTCTCTGCGTTTATATATAGGCTCGACACGGACGAACTACGATTAACGACGAAAGCGATGTATTTTTGCTATTATTCAATAACACATGAAATCGATATATCTAACTATAATACATAATTATAGCGATTAAGTATTATTATTATTTTTTTTTTCCGGCTAAACATATATTTTTTTTACATGTAAGTTATAATGTTAGGATCATACAAGACTAGAGAACATAAATTATTACACAAGCAGTTATGTGTGCCATCTTCTGAAAATAATACAAAGAAATAAGATTCACGATACATTCTGGTCGAGAACGCTTTACTCGCTAACGAATATACATATTCGTAATATTCCTTCAACTCTTTTGCTCTAATACGATTATTTCGCTTTTCTTTATCTTTCATAATCGTATTAGTATAACCCATTACGCCTGATACTAGTCTTGATATTGCGACAATATGTTGCCAATTAGTTCGCAACAGTGTACTTGTAAATATCGTAGACCTGAATCTAACTCCAGTATAAACCATTAAAAAAATTTTCCCTACAAATGCAGCATTGCTAATACTCCTTCCGGTCATTCTAGAANGCATTGCTAATACTCCTTCCGGTCATTCTAGAAAAGGTGTGACAATCTCCTTTAATCCAGCCACATAAAGCCATACGGTAACTGAATTTGAGTCCAGCCATTATCAAAGGATTCCATTTCAAATCCCGGGATGAAGACATCCTCAAAATAAAATCAGAAATTTGGTTGCATTTACCTCTCCATGGAAGTGCTTCTTCCTTCATCTTGACGTTGCAACTCTGTTTCATTGCAACGAACGGATCCGACTCAAGAAACATGATATACCATCGTGTGTCCACCTTCAACCGCAAGACATTTTCATCGGAGAAGAGGGACAGAACCACTATCCACGGCCATGGCAGTTTTGATCGAAACTTTTTCAAATGTAGAAATTGCAAAACACAACCACCGTTAATCGATGGAAGACACACACCGGCCATGGATAGAACCGGAAAAACGCCAGCAACAATACGAGGCCAATATATGGACGTGTACTTGCCGGAAAGTTACTCTCCCGTCCAAAACAGCGATTAAGTATTATTACCGCAAAATGGAAAACGAAATTGAGAGAATTTTCTAATTTCATTTTGTAGGCTGTACCGAAACTTAGTTTAATTATTTTGTGTGGCCAGGAATAATCCCAATGATAAATCGACACGTGTGATTCCTAGTGGGAGCGATATTCACACGTGGCAGTCGGGACGTGGGACCCGTATAATCGCCACAGAAGGTAACAAATTGATGACGTGGAAATGGATGGCCGGGCGGGTGTGGGAAAAAAAAGCTATACGTTTCAGATGTCATATGTCACGCTTTTGTTATTGAGATAATCGTACCACCAGAAAAAAGAAAAATTAAAATATAATAATAAGGAAACAAACAAATCGACCCATTTCATGTGATTTTTAGTTTCGATTACTTTATTATTGTTAAATTTTTTATAAATATTTTTCTAGTTCCCCAACGTCATAAGACAACCATGCATATTTTTCGACCACTACATATTTTATTAATTTCTTAATCTCCAATAATGATTTATCAGATTCCTAGGAGAGGTTTTTGTATGACTTTTGAGTTTTGACTTCTGACCATGAGATTTCCAAAGTTTATATAAAACGTTAGATCAGTTCTTTTTGTTAATAGTAGTTTCCTATTATATCAAAATTTATTATTTTTTTCTGTTTCTTGAAAAGTATGTTTTAAGAGAAAAAAATAACAATGTTTTCAATTTTCTATGTGAAATAGATGTTTCTTTTCTAATACCTACACCGATTTTAAACTCAACTCAATGTAAACTTTAATTAAATTTTAAATATTTGTTTTGAAGCATATTCACCCAACCCTAAACCATACAACTTAAAAAAGCGGACAGAGTAATTGTACGTTTGCTCATATTTTTCTATTTGGAATAATTTTGCTTTTATCTTAATAAAATATGACTGTAGCTATTTATAAGCTATATGTTTATGTATAGTTTTTAAAAAATTTCATTGATTGCAAACAATTTTTTTTTGAAAAAATTGCATATAAATATATCTGTATGAAAATATACATTTAAGAAATTGATGCGATTAGTGACACAAAAGAACAAGAATTTGAAAAATAATGTTATAACAATAAATTATATTAAAATAATTAAATTAGAAAAATAATGTTATAACAATAAATGACACAAAACAACAAGAATTTTTAATAAACAAAAAAATAACAATAAATGATATTATATAATTAAATTTATAAAAATATTACGGCAAAAAAATAATGTTAAAAAAACTGCTTCTAATACCGTTAATTACTTTTTTTTTTTTGGTAACTATTTAAACACTATACTCCTTGCCCCATAGGTAAACACTTCATTTATTGAAAAGGAAAAAGAAAAAAACAGGAAAAATATAAAGAAACGCGAAATGTGGACCATATTTAACACACGTTGTACCAACTCAAATAAATGCTTGCCTCTAATTAGTCAATTTCATTACATCATTTCGTAGTCACATCCATCAGATCAAGATTCAAGAGACATCCTATTTGCATTCACAGAGATTTCTAGTGCTTTACATTGTTGCACACCACTTTTTTTGTTTTTTCCTAAACTTCAGACTTCAGATTCTCAACACCACACACACGACCACCACATAACTTAAAGTTTTATAATTAAATATTTTTTTACCAAAAATATATACGCAAAAAAACTATTTGTTAGTGTGAATAGTTTATTCACCGGATTTTTTAACAGACCTAAAACATAATACCATTTCGATTGGCTAAAAACAATAATTTGATAATTATGCGGTTGAAATGGTTCGATCTCTGGTCTAGACTAATACAACGAATCACCACACCACCATTTAATTATCTATTTGTTAGTGTTATCTCAACATGCTGAATATTGGGGCTATGCCGTGTGTCAATTTGATGGTTTAGTTTGAAAAATCAACATATAACAATTTTGATTCATAAAGATACCAGATTAATAACGATGTTATCGTCTCCAATGACACCCCAGCTCAAAACTATATATGATATGCATTTAAAACAAAAAAGTTATAACATGAAAGTGTATGCGTAATATATCACCGATGGCTGATTGGACCAAAATAACGGTGACCATTGAGATACCATTCTTTGCTTCAATCGGAAATGTCTTTCGAAGTGTTTTGGTCGCAAACTCGAGTTTTTTTTTGTTTTTAATATTATTTAAACTTGTTAGAGATTCAACATCTAAAATAATATGTAAAAAAAACAAAAGCAATCCAGGATGTTCAACCCCGTAATAACTGGGATGCTAGGGCGATTCGAACATTTGATACTGACTATCAGACGATGCATATTATTTAACAACAAGATATATGCACATACATATGCTCACGAGGTTGGTAAATTTCACTCTACTGTAAGGGTATTTAATAATGGTAAACCTAACTTCAAACTTTATGTTATATTTTAAAATTTTATCATAAAAAAAGCTGTATGCAGGAAAAAACCGACCTACTTTCAAATGATCCAATGTGTGAACTTTTGTAACCATAGCTTTCATCATGTGATACAATACTTTTATGCCATTTAGATAAATATCTAAACCAAATTAAATGTCATATTACACACGGTCTTATGTAACGTGACAAGCCAAAACATTGGGACGATAATAAACATTTTGACTTTATTTTACCTAGCTTAGAAAAATACATTGCGATATTTGATTTCAAGCGAGCATCTTAGCTTTGTTTCCTATATCTGCCTCATATTCTTTAATATTTGACGGTTCTAGTAATCAGGTCTATATGTGATTTCTTTGTGCTAGGTGCCAGCCAACACGATGTCTAGACTCTCAATCTGTTCAATAAATATATTTTAAAAAATAATTTTAGACGCAAATTAGGTTGCTAGTAAGTGGTCACTCAATATAATTCTTCGACACATGTTTTTTAGAACCTAACTGGAATAATTTAACTGTTTTATTTTCAACGTGATGTTTAGCATTCTGTTTCAGAAGAATATGCTCTTGATCAGATTTGAGTCTTTCCCTGATATAACCAACTCACGAGCGCGCACAATTTGATAAATGAGAATAATACTATGCATATATCATATAGTTCCTTTCGGTAGATATATCTTTCAAGTGATGGACATATAAGGTGAACTTTAAGACTTCCTTTATCTCACTTTTTTTTTATAAATATAAGATCTGTAATTTATTAATCTTAAAAAAATATTTGGCCTGACATGTTAATCGAATCTCCAAGAATTGAGAATAATATTAAAGACAACACATGAATCTTATGACATCAAGCAAAGCTAGAATTTTGTTTTTATTTTTATTTTTTATTAGATACAGAAAACGGATTTGAGAAGAGCTCTTTTTGCATGGCCCTTTTAATTTTTTTAATGCGTGATCTTGTATATATGTTTCTTTCTTTTTTTGTTAAAGAGTGCTCTTGTATATGTTTCACGAAGAAAATGCAGTTAATTTTTTGCATTTCAAAAATAACACACACACACAGCAGTCCTTGATTTGTTAAAGTTTTAATTTAAAATCGAAGTCATGAAATTGATCTGAACAAAACGGAAGAACTTGGGAATTTTCGTGTTATTGAAATCAACTCTGCAGATTACATTATATATCCAAGCAGCTAACATCAAATCCCTACTTAAACTGAATCGTAGATACTCTAGAAGATATATACAAATATGCATAACTAACGAATATACATGGAACAATATCTAGCAAACGATATTGTTCCCAAACCGTCTAACACCCCCCCCTCAAGTTGGAGCGTGGGGATTCAACACGCCCAGCTTGACCAACAAATGATCAAATTCACGCTTGCCAAGCGCTTTAGTAAAAATATCAGCAATTTGTTCAGTCGTTGCCACTTTCTGCGTACTAATGATCCCAGCTTGCACTTCATCACGAACACCATGGCAGTCAATTTCTACGTGCTTCGTACGTTCATGAAAAACTGGATTCGCCGCAATGTATATCGCTGCCTGGCTATCACAATGAAGATCCATAGGCTCAGTTTGTGTAACACCCAAGTCCGAAAGTAAGCTGCGCAACCATTTCAACTCACAAACCGTAAGAGCCATGCAACGGTACTCAGCTTCAGCTGAAGACCGAGAAACCACGTCCTGTTTCGTGGTCTTCCAAGACATCGGTGACGAGCCTAATGTGACCAGCCAGCCACTCACCGAACGCCTTGTCAATGGGCATCCTGCCCAGTCCGAATCGCACCAACCATGCAAGCGCATATCACACTCTGAACTTAGAAATATTCCTTGTCCAGCGGTTCCTTTCAAGTATCGAACAACACGCAGTGCAGCATCCCAATGGTCCTTTCGTGGAGCATTCATAAACTGAGACAATATGTGAACTGCATATGTTAAGTCAGGCCTTGTTGCAGCAAGGTAAATCAGTCTTCCCACTAACCGCCGATAACGCACAGGATCGTCCAGCAACAAGCTTTCCGACAAAGCAAGCTTATGTTGTTTCTCCATTGGGGTTATGGCTGGTTTAGCTCCAAGAACTCCAGCTTCAGTAACAATGTCTAAGGCATACTTCCTTTGACACAAGAAAATTCCTTCCTTTCGTCGAGCAACTTCAATCCCTAAGAAGTATTTCAAAGGACCAAGATCTTTCATATGGAAACACTTTCCCAAATATTCTTTGAACCGAGCAATAGCTGCTGAATCATCACCGCCAATAATCAAATCATCGACATAAACGAGAACATAAAGCTGATACTTGTCCGTTCGATACGAGAAAAGTGAGTAATCACTATAAGAATGCTTAAAGCCAAAACGCACCAATGCCGCATTTAGCTTCGCAAACCAGCACCTAGGCGCTTGTCTTAGGCCATAGAGCGACTTCTTTAACCGACACACAAGATTCTTATTGTCGGCGTAGAAGCCTGGAGGTGGTTTCATATACACCTCTTCCTCAAGATCCCCATGGAGGAAAGCATTATGCACATCCATCTGGTGAAGTTCCCAATTCTTTGCAGCTGCAACCCCAAGAAACATCTTAACCATTGACATTTTCACTACAGGGGCAAACGTCTCAGAGAAATCAATTCCTTCTATCTGCTTGTTTCCAAGCGCCACCAAACGCGCCTTGTAGCGCTCAATTGTGCCGTCTGCCAAGTATTTGATTTTATATACCCACATACTTCCGATTGCTACCTTGCCCTCAGGCAACTCTGTAAGAGTCCAATTATCATTCTTTTCTAGAGCATCAATCTCACTGCTCATAGCATCACGCCACTCTCGTAAAGCGACAGCATCACGGAAGAGAGTTGGTTCTTCTCCACTTGTAATAGCAGCAAGGAAAACACAGTGTGAATCTGAAAAATTTGCAGAGCTGACATACTTAGAAATTGGAAACCAACACTCACCCGAATCATCAATCCAACTTTCTTCAACAGCGTCTTGTATCGCCGTTTTGAGAACAAAGTCTTTCAGCTTCACCGAGGGAACCTTTGTTCTCAGTCCCCGACCAAGTTCCAGAGCAACCTGCTCACCGTTAGCACACGGACCAGGATGACCCCCCCCTATCCTCAACAACATCTGAAATCACTTCATCAGCCTGTCCATCAGCCTGTCCATTAGCCTGTCCACCAACCTCTCCATCAGCTGGTTCATCCATCGATGCAGATTGAATAGGAGGTGCCGATGTGTCTCCTCTAGAAACATCCACAATTGGTTCATCAGTAAGAAATAGATCAGCATAAGACAATTGTATGTTCACTTGTGTCTCAGAACACATCGGGAAAGTGTCTTCAACAAAAATAACATCTCTAGACACAAACAATTCCTCTGTGTCTAAATCAAACAGAGTCCAACCCTTTTTCCCAAATGGGTAGCCGAGAAACACGCACCTACGACTACGAGCTTCGAATTTATCTCCACCTCGTTTTTGATTATGCGCAAACGCTAGACAACCAAAAACCCGCAAGTTCTCATAATTAGGTGTTGAGCCGTACAAGACTTCGTAAGGTGTTCTCCCTTGTAAAGCACTAGACGGAGTCCGATTAATCAAGTATGCTGCTGTAAGTATTGATTCACCCCAGAATTTCACCGGTAATGAAGACTGAAACAGAAGCGATCGAGCAACGTTGAGAATATGACGATGCTTCCGCTCAACTCTGCCATTCTGTTGCGGAGTACCCACACAAGACGTTTGATGAACTATTCCTTGTTCACTGAACATAGACCTGAGACAGGTGAATTCGGTGCCATTATCACTGCGCACAATTTTTATTTTCTTCTCAAATTGTCGCAAGACCATAGCCATAAAAGCTTGCAACGTTCGACCCACTTGTGCCTTATCGTGAATCAAATATACCCATACTCCTCTAGAGTGATCATCAACTATCGTCAGAAAGTAAGAGACATTTCCAAGACTTGGAACACGATACGGCCCCCATAAATCAACATGGATCATATCGAAAATTCCGGCAGTTTTATTATCACTAGAATAAAATGTCTCACGACACTGTTTTGCTCTCAAACATACATCACATGTTGAGAAGTCCTTATTCCTACTACCAATGGAAGAAAACAAATCAAAAACAGTATTTGATGGGTGTCCTAGCCGTTGATGCCACACATCTTCAGCTCCATCCTTATTCATCTTCAAAGCAGAAAAAAATGTCATTCGCCGGAAAAAGTACAGCCTATTCCGCAGCTCACCCGCTCCAGTCAGATTCTTCGTTATACGGTCCTGAATCACACAGCCCTTGTTAGCTATCTGCATAACCAAATCTGAGTCTGCAATCAACTGCGACACGGAGATCAAATTGCAACGCAAATCTGGAACTAACAAGACATTCTTAAGACTGAATTGTTCATCGAACACCACTGTTCCTTTTTCTTTCGAAAGAGTTTCCTTACCATTTGGTAAACCAATCGTACATGGCAAAATGTACTTCAAATGAGTAAGAAATTCAACAGAACCTGTCATATGATTTGAGGCTCCTGTGTCTAGAACCCATTCTAGTGAAGTATTCTTACCATTGAGACGTGATGCTGGTGCCTGCTTCTGATCCTCCAGAAGCTTAATCAGAGATGACCACTGCTCATTTGTCAGACCAGTGTAGCCACTACGCTCTGCCTCAGCACTTGACTCAGTCGAATTATGAGCTGTTACTGCATTCGCTCTTGCAAATCCACCTCTTCCACGACCAGCACCTCTGCTTCCTCTTCCTCCCTAACGAGATTTCTCTCCCCACCATTCAGGGTATCCGATAACTTGGAAACAGTTATCTGATGTATGTCCTACCTTCTTGCAGTTCGAACACACCAATTTGTTCTTTTCCTCCGGCGAAGCACTAGAGTTTCCAGTTCTTACTGCAAACGCCGCCTGCGTCGCTGGTTGTTCTCTGGATCTCACCACTATTTGTAATCGTTCAACAGATTTGATCTTTGAGTACACCTGGTTCATTGTTGGCATCGGATCTGAAGTGACGATTGATGTTCGCACTCCTCCATAAGTCACATCATCCAATCCCAACAAGAATTGGTGAATCTTATCTTCCTCTCTCTTCTTTTCAAATTCGACTTCCAAGTTGCACGTACAGGCTCCGCACTTGCACACCGGAGTCTTGTCATAATTCATCATATCCTCCCATAGCATTTGCAGTTTGTCGTAGTAGTCAATGATTGTCATTCCATCTTGACGACAGTTCGCAAGTTCAGCTTTGATTTCTTGAATTCGAGGGCCGTTTCCTTCAGAGAAACGATCCTTGATCTCTGTCCAAAGTCCTTGCGAATCCTCCTTATTGGACAACGTTCGCCTCACCTTTGGTTCTATGGTGTTCAAAATCCAGAGAGCCACCATGGAATTAGCTGATACCCAATCTTCAAAGTCAGGTGCATCTTCCTTTGGTTTCACAATCGATCCATCTACGAAACCAAGCTTCTTCTTCACTCGGAGCGCCGTTCTTATTGCTTGAGCCCATTCATCAAAGTTATCTCCCGTAAATTGCACTTGTGCAATAATCCCTCCCGGATTCTCATTAGGTGCCAATTGATATTTTGGCGCCACCATCATTGGCTTCCCTTCAAGTTCTTTCACCGAATCAGTCCCAGACATTTTATTTTAGCAAGGCTCTGATACCATGAACAAAACGGAAGAACTTTGGAATTTTCGTGTTATTGAAATCAACTCTGCAAATTACATTATATACCCGAGCAGCTAACATCAAATCCCTACTTAAACTGAATCGTAGATACTCTAGAAGATATATACAAATATGCATAACTAACGAATATACATGGAACAATATCTAGCAAACGATATTGTTCCCAAACCGTCTAACATGATCAGTATGATTAGTTTTATACAACCACACGCGTACGTGTAGTTTAAATNTTTTAAATTTAAAAAAAAAAAAAAAAAAAAAAAAAAAAAAAAAAACGAAGGACAAAAGAGATCTTGTGTACCCCTAATGACTTAAAGCATTTCCAATGCTATACACTATTTTGGTGTTGAAAATATACTATTTTAATGTAATTTTAACACTAAAAATATCTCCATCTCCAACCACAACACCATATTTCACACCAAAAACAATATTATCTATTATTATATTACTAAATCAAAAAAATTATTTACTATTTAATAATTTTAATTAATACTTATTTAAATATAATTACATTATATTTAAAACATATTACATTAAAATATATTT
>OVAY01002356.1:0-18497 GCA_900406395.1 Kernera saxatilis | reverse complement strand
AAATTGATATTAGTTAATATCAATATAATAATATTAATATTATATTGATAAGAAACTTAATGAATATCAAATTCTTAATATAAAATATATAAAATATATTAATATTATATTAATTAGATACTTTATGGATATCTCATAGATAAAAATGTTCTAACAGCCCATTATTACGAAATAAATTTGTACAATTAAAAATGAAACCTTTCATCCACATACTGACCCAAAACAAAACATTTTGGCATTCTGAGTGAATTTCTATGGAAGGATAAAGAGATAGTGGCCGGATTGTTGCAATACTTATATATTTATGTTTAATTATTGAAGATAATCTTAATTATCTGGAAGTATTAATTTCTTGGGACAGCGAACGTGTTCTTATCCTTCTCAGAAATCTGGGACTTGCCCTTTGAATCCCTAGAAACTGTAGTGGATTTATGGTTGATTTCAAAGCTGGATTCCTTTTATTTTTATTGTAAACGCGAAACCCTTGTATAGTTCGACCAGTTTTGGGTTAAAATACGGGTTGATTTTCTTCGTAGATTTTTGTCGATAAGACATTTCAAGGACCCTGAAACCTGTGGTAAAGAAACGAGACCTGCAAAATCCAAAATGTCATAATAGTAGTAATTCAACTAAGATATAAAGGCAACAACAAAATTTAAACTAATTAATTTGAATAACCTATTGGTCGAAAATAAATAGTTTACTTCTAAAATCAGAATTTATATTCATTTGAAATGTATATATATTATTCAGGCCTTGTCTTGTCTACTCAGGGATTCGGGGGACGACTATTGGCGGCTGAAACGCGTGAGCCCCATTCGAGCAACTCTTTGCTTGTGTCATCCTTGTGAAGGATCACTTCAATGAAACATAAACAATCCTTCTTTGATTCGGTCGCTATCTTAATTGCCTCCACTAGCTCCTCTTCGCATTTCACCTTCAAATATTTACAGACATCAAATTGGCTCATTATGTATAAGAACAAAACAAAAGCCTCGATCAGTGTCTCACCTTAGTACTCCAGCATTTACCTTCACCGTTATGGATTGCATTGACGAAACCAGTGTAGTCCCAATTTTTTATCACGTTATAAGGTCCATCGTGGATCTCAACCTCAATGGTGTAGCCACCATTGTTAATAAGGAAGATGATGTTCTTCTGGTTGTTTCGTAACATTGTTGAAATCTCCTGAGCTGTCACTTGGAAGCTTCCATCTCCGATGAATGCAAACACTCGTTTCTCGGGTTTAGCCTGAGCGTATCCCAGCGTAGCTCCTACCGACCACCCGATTGATCCGTACTGCATCTGGAACTCGTATCCACATCCTCTAGGCAGCTTTAGTTTCTGGCAATTGAACCAAGAGTCACCGGTCTCTGCAATCACGTCGGTTTCACTAGACAACATCTTTTGAATGTGTTGGAACATTGTGTTGACTCTCAACGGTTCTTTCGGTTGGCACTTCAACGGTTTCCCTTCAGAGACAAAGATCCTGTGATAGTTCTCGTACGCAGTTCCGTTCCGCTTCACCCGTTTCACCAGCACTCTCATGAAATCGCTCATCATAACACATCCGAAGGTTGGACCGTCGGCCACAGTGACTCGGTCAGGCTGTATGATGATTGCTTTCTCCTTCTTGATGAGAAGCGAGTAGCCTACTGAGCCATAGTCATTGAAGATTGGTCCCGCGAATAAATATGCATCGGCTGATTCCACAATCTCAGCGCAAAAGGGTGAGCTTACGGCTCCCCAATAAGTCCCAATGAAGCGAGGATGGTTCTCAGGAACGAGCCCCTTTGCAGAGGGCATCACGGCTAATGGGTAACCGGAAGCGTCTGCTAGCTCGACCAAAGCATTAGCGGCTTTGGCCATACGCATCTTGGGACCACCAACCAAGACCGGTTTCACGGCCTTGTTGAGAAACTCGAGTGTGGCTTCCACCGCTGCTTCTAGAGCCATCTTGTTGCTCGATCTGCAACGATGAAAATACACCTATACGATGATTGATCCACAAAACACAATAACATTGATTGCTTGATGAGAAACTAGTATAAATGATACTTTGGCGATAGAGAGAATGGGACGGGATCGCTTCTGAATGTAGGATGAGGAGTTGCGGCCAAGTTGCAGCTGATGCTGATATACACAGGTTTGCTTTCATTCAAAGCCATCGATATGGCCTTATCGATCTGTTCATGTGCGTCTTCCAAGTTACTCGCCACGGCCTGAGTAACACAAACAAAAACTTAAGAAGAATGTCCAAAGTCCGACCCGAATCCACTAAATTTCAGTGACGTTTCTGGATTACCTGATAGCAAGTCACAGTCTGGAAACATGTTAGCTCTTGGCTGAAATCAGATAAGCCAATGGTGTGATGAAGAATCCTGTTAGTGCCATAATCGTTCGAGTTCGGACCTCCGACGATACAGATCAACGGCAGGTTCTCGCTGTAAGCGCCGGCGATCGCGTTTATGACGCTGAGTCCGCCGACGGTGAAAGTCACGACACAGGCGCCGACACCGCGTGATCGAGCGTAGCCATCGGCGGCGTAGCCAGCGTTAAGCTCGTTGCAGCAACCGATGAGATTGAGCCCCGGCTCGGCGATGAGATGATCAAGTAGCGTGAGATTGAAGTCGCCAGGAACTGAGAAGACATCAGTGACGCCGATCTCGACAAGACGGCGAGCTAAATGGCGACCGAGAGTTGCACCGGAGGAGCCAGTGACAACGGAGTGTGGGACGGTTTGAACGACGTCGCCGTTATCTGCGTTACACGTGTCGTGTGATCCTACTGTAGTGTCCATTGAAATCGTTTCACTCATTAAAAACGGAGAAATTGGGAATATAATTGAGGATTAACAAATAATTTGTAATTTATCCGTTTCCGCTTCCGTTGCCTTGTGGTTAAAGTGTAATATGTAGCGAAGGAGGGTTTTGACCACTCCAAATATAGAAAACTAATTTTGTTTGCTAGTTTGGTTGAGAAATCGTGGAAAACAAGATGTACGTTATTTTTTGTGCGTGTCAATTTGTTCAAAGCATTATGCTCCAGCGTTTATAAATTAATTATAATAATTACAAATTAACCCAACTCAATGTTTAAGTAAAACTCTTTTCCTATAAAACTATTTCACCTCTCTCCGACAATACACAAACTTCTCTGCAATTACAATAAGCTGATCTCCAGAAGTAGCTTGCAATACAGAATACATGAAAACTAACTTTTTCCTCTTCCAAAACGATGTACATCTCTGAAACTAAGGTCTGGCCAAAAAAAACCTTCATTTGATCTGAGGTTTCTGTCTTGTCTTTGTGAACTGTATGTCTCCGTTAAGAACGGCTGCTACGAATTTCTCAACTTCCTCCATAGTCATATCACCTTTGAATATAGCAAACTTACCTCGTCGAGGCTTGTAAGCTATTAGGACCTTATCAGAAGTTTTGAACTCTTTGTCAAGTGAACTCAAGAACGAAGATTGCTTTGCTGCATCTAGAAGAGAATACGATACTGTGTCCTGAGAAACCGTGGCTGAAGCTTGTCGTCGAGACAGTGATTTCTGTGACACCTGGACAAATAGTAGAGCCCCTGATTAATAAATCAAATATGAAACTTGATACACCTTAAGGTCTTGAAGACCAAAACCGCAAGTCAAGCAGTCGTATTTCATTTCTTGACACTATATATCATATTAAAGTTAAAGGCCAACATAGAGAACAGACAGGAGTGTTCTAATTATTTGCTTACCTTGGACAATATTGACTGTAGCTTCTCTTTACCCTGTGAAGATCTGAAAGCACCGATAATACAAACAGGAATGTTCTCCCCACAAATGGAATCAAAATTTGATCTCGAGAGAAGAGGTATCTTTTCAAAGGACTCGCTCTTTGCTCGGCCCGACTGACTATTAGAAGAGACCTTCTTGTTCTTTTTCTCAAATCCTTCTAGCAATTTACCAATTTCCTGAACGGCTGATTTCAGATTTTTCACAGTGATACCTGTTTTCAAGACTTGCTTCTCCCCATTCGATAACCAGCCAACTATTGCTGGAAACGCATCAACCCCTAATTCTTGAATCTTCGGATCCGAAGTATCATGGACCTACAAGATCACGAAAAGACTATGCTTTAGCTGAAAGATTTCATGTCTAATGAGTTCCCAGGGTCTTGGTCAAAAGACAAACACCCAATCCCTCAAGCAGTCATAATCAAGCTCAAATTTGCAGTCTCTTCTTAAAACGTGGACCAGGAAACCACCCATAAGTTCTAGGACCAGCAGACTCACAGAAACGATAACGGTAGGGATATTGATGTAAGTGAAAGTTAAAGCCAAAACATAACATACCTCTGTGTTGAAGAAGACAATGCGTCCATTGTACAAGCCACTAAGAACACGCCAGATGACAGGAGTGTCCTTCTTGGTTGACAGAAGCATAACTTTAGGAGTCCTTTGTGAGCTCACAGCAGAGACATCGAAGGTATTCAGGTCAACCCTTTTTGAGAATCTTGGTAGATGTTCCTGGCAGAAGCTTTTCACCTTCTTTGCAACAAGCTCTTCAGAATATTCTGCTAAGGTAGCTTTGCCACTTGATGTGTATGAATAAACAAACAACCATGGAGCCCTACGAGGAACTATGCCAAGTTGTTTGCAAAGAGAGGATTCTGTTTCACAATTTATACGCCCAACCTGTAGACATAAAGTTTAATCATGTCAACAACAAAAGAAAACTAAATTTCTACTTCTAAAACCAAAACAGAAAACATGAAGTTCAATTTCACAGCTAAAAAAAACTAAGCTTTCTTCTAAAAGCAGAAATCAACAAGCACATGTTTTACCTTTAAAGCTCCTTGCAATGACTCAGCAACTTCCTCTATGATCGATTCATGGTACTGGGTTCCCCTTTGAGATGGAAGATACGACAACACAAGCCAAGTCATCCCTTGGTCCACGATTTCCTTCTTATAAACTTGAGAATTTATGTTTCTGATAGTTGCCGCCGTACCGCTCTTTGATCCAGATTCAGCCTTCGATGAGCCACCAAAGCCACCAAACTGCTCTTTTCCTTTAGAGCTACCTCCCGAAAACATGGAAAAGATATCATCCATCCCAAAACCGAAGGAACTTGCACTCGGACCGCCGAATGAGAACGAAAACGATTTGGAACCGCCCCCACCGCCCATATTCTGCCATCCACCTGGTCCTCCAAAATTGAACCCACCACTCTGTCCACCATTTGAGGAGTATGAGTATCCACCATTACCTCCGGGATAGCCCGACTCAAATCCAGGCTGTCCCTTCTCATCCCCATAAAGATCATAGTTTTTCCTCTTCTCTTCATCAGATAAGATCTCATAAGCTGTTGCACATAAATCAGGTTAAAACTTGTCAAAGGCAGATAAAAAAACAATTCATTTTGTGCCAGTAACCCATGCCTACAATGCAAGAACAATCTTTAAATGTGCCAATTACAGGAGTCCTCAAACTTAAATTAGTAATAAGCTACAACACACAATATCCATGGAATAATAACGGAGATGCTAGTGCTGAAATTAGATACCCACCATTATTAATCTCAGCAAACTTCTCCTGAGCACCCTTATTTTTGTTTTTATCTGGGTGATATTTCAGAGAAAGCCTACAAAAATAAATCACAAGCTAAATGAGTAGAAAGAATTTTACTTGTTGATCATTGTTCGAATTTTTAACTTAACCAGTGACTAGAATAGAAGGGTACGCACTTGTGAAAAGCTTTCTGGATTTCTCGCTGCTTTGCATCCCGGGATACTCCAAGAACCTGAAAAATTATATAACGTATAAGATGTCTGCATAAAAATCTTTCTAATCAATGCCAAGACTTCTGAGCAAAACCTAACTAAAATCAAGAATCTTTCCTTTTTACAAAACCCCAAAATTTTCAGCCCAAGTACAGAACCTAATTTTTATTTGAGCCATAGTCCCCAATACGAATCCGAAGTCAGCATCGATTTCAATTTCGTTTCACTTATAGTCGAAGCCCACCAGAGCGAACAAAGGGAAGCCTTCAATTCGAAAGGAGAGAATCAAACGGAAGCAACAACCCAATTCATAATTTCTGCCCCCGATCAAAAGACTCGTGTATGAAAGAAAAACCAAAACGAGATGAATCTCAATTTTGTGAGAAAAAACAAAAAATCCATGAAACTGGGGAATTAAAAACGTACCTTGTAAGGATCAACGCTTTTCGCTTCTGCATTCAATAACAACAATGTCGACACAAGAACAACAGATATCGCCAATCGCGTTCTCACCATCCCGAAAGAATAATCTGCGAATCCTTTTCTTCTTCCTCTTCCAAGCGGTGTATTATTCACGGAACTCTACGCTTCGGGAAAAATCGAGAAGAGAACATTTCATTAAATAGGTTCGCAGGGTTTAAAGAAGAATAGAGATATTTCTCGAAAGACCTTTGTATTACTAATTAATTTAGAATGTTTCCCATGTTTAGTAATGCTACAAAAGACCAAAAAAATCGTAAATTAGATTAAGAAACATAATGGGGGTAAAATGCATCATTCCAAAACATTAGGGTTTTCTTGCATTTCCCAAAAATAAATTCCGGTTGCTTTCAGTTCTCAATTTAAGGCGGGTGTTTTACGTGGCAAATTTGATGAAGTCCCACGTATCTCGACCAATAAGATTCTAGCAAGCGAAAAACTTGTTGTTCTATTGCGGTCACGCGCCTCCACGATCACGCGCTATAATCATTGGGCCTATTAATTTAAGCCCAATAGTCTGTGATCGGCCCAAGTTAAAGTCTCCGGTTCGGTAATCGGAATCCGATCAGAGCGAACGGTAAGTATTTTTTTTTTCCTTCGACTGTGAAAACAAGAAATTTGTTTTTCACTTTCGACATTGTCATTTTGTGCATTGTTACATGTTTCAAGAGCTTTAGAGAGGTTGAAAGACGGAGAGAGAAGACGACGTGGAAGGAGACGATCTTCTTTTTCCCCTCTCTCTCTGTCTCTTCGCTTTTTTGTTCTCCGCCGTGAGATTTTATTCTCGTCGTCTCTCTTCGCTGCCCAAACCCCTAGGGTTCATCCTCGACGCTTCCTTGGTTTCTTAGGTCAAGGATCTCGTCGGATCTGGTTACAGTTTATTTTCCTTTGTGTTGGGAGGAGAACGGAGCTGGCTCTGATGGCGTTGTCGGCTTCCGATTTACCGGCGATGTATTCATTGCTAGCAAATTCTATGAGCGGTGACGAGACCGTTCGGCGTCCGGCGGAGGCGGCTCTGTCTCAGTCGGAGAGTAGACCTGGTTTTTGTTCCTGCCTCATGGTGCGTTTCTAATCTATGCTCTTGTGGTTTCTGCTAATGTGAGCGAGATTTTAGTCGCTCATTTCCTCTCGTTTGGTTGCAGGAAGTAATTGTATCCAAGGATTTGGTGTCCCATGTGGACGTTAGGTTGATGGCCTCAGTGTATTTCAAGAACAGTATTAACCGTCACTGGAAGAGCAGACGAAATTCTTCGTAAGTTCATCTTTTCCGGAATTTGACAATTTTACTGATTATAGCAACCGAATTTCACGTTGGGATACTTCACCTTCCAAATTATTAGATTATAATCTGGACTTGTTTTCACCATTTATCACTACATCTAGCTGGCTGGTTTAGACTTTTAGATTTATAATGGCGTGAGCTCTGTAAAGTTACGGCCCTATTGTTTCTTAGGCGTTGACACTCTTGCTGGCGGTTTTTACAGGGGTATAACCAACGAGGAGAAGATTCATCTGAGGCAGAAATTGCTGTCTCATTTGAGAGAAGAGAACTACCAGGTGTTGCAACATTTGCTTTGTTTGTTAATGACTGGTTTTGATTTATTCCTTGGCTGCATCAACCAAGACATATATCGTGTAAACATATGTATCTGACTTTATTTGTTTTGTGGCAGATAGCGGAAATGTTGGCTGTTCTCATATCGAAGATAGCCCGCTTTGATTATCCTAGGGAATGGTCAGCACTTTCACTTCATAATTAAGATTAACTGGTGACAGTATTTCCCTTGATTTGCTGATTTTTCGCATTGATTCTCTTAGAAAAATAATTGGTTTTTTGTGCTTCATGATGTCAGGCCTGACCTTTTTTCGGTACTGGCGCAACAGCTTCACTCAGCTGACGTTCTTGCTTCTCACAGAATCTTTATGATTCTTTTTCGAACCTTAAAGGAACTGTCCACTAAACGTCTCACGGCAGATCAGAGAAACTTCGCTGAGGTATGTCTGCTAGACTGCTACTGTATCTTCATCCCCTTATCAATTTCCTTTCTCCTCTTGCATGAAATTATTTTTGGACCAAAGCTTGGATTTTTGCTTTAGTAAAGGATAAGGTCCAGTTTAATTTGTTGGCAGATCTCGTCGCAACTCTTCGACTTTAGTTGGCACCTTTGGCAAACTGATGTCCAAACAATTCTACGAGGGTTTTCAACAATGGCTCAGAGCTATGGTACAAATAGTGCTGAGCAGCATCACGATGAGCTTTTTCTGACTTGTGAGAGGTGGTTTTTATGTTTGAAAATAGTGCGCCAACTCATAATTTCAGGATTTCAAAGCGATGCCAGATGTATACAGGTAAATACACTTCTCCTTGACACTTTTTAGTTCATTATCATTTCTTCTGCTATCTTCCGATAGTTAAGCTGAAATCATAACCTTAATAGAGTGATATACTTTCGGAATATAGAATTCATTCTTGCTCTCAGGCATATGCTTGACATGCAGATATATGATATACATTACAGCTAACTCTTTTCTCTCAGGAGATTCAACCTGTGAAAGACGTCTCTCCTGTGCTCTTAAATGCGGTTCAATCGTTTCTTCCATATTGTGAGTTTGTGTTTAGCTTTTGGACACTTTTTTTTCTTTTTTAATGCATTTGAAAAAGCACCTAGAGGTCTGTATCGAAGAGGTTTTTTTTCCTGGCTTTCCTTCTCATGCAGATTCATCTTTTCAAAATCGAGATCCTAAATTCTGGGAGTTTGTAAAGAAGGCATGTGTCAAGCTGATGAAAGTGTTAGCCGCAATTCAAAGTAGACATCCTTATTCGTTTGGAGATAAATGTGTTCTTCCAGTTGTAGTGGATTTCTGCTTAAACAAGATAACAGACCCTGAACAGCCATCGTTGCCGTTTGAAGAATTTTTTATTCAGTGTATGGTGATGGTGAAATCTGTGCTTGAATGTAAAGAATATAAGCCTAGTCTAACTGGTCGTGTGGTGGATGAAAATGGAGTTACATTTGAGCAGAAGAAGAAGAATGCTTCAAACACAGTTAGTGGCATTGTGTCTTCACTTTTACCCAATGAAAGGATAGTTCTTTTGTGCAACATACTAGTGAGAAGGTAACACTCCAACCAACAATAAAATATGTGAATCCAAATTTTTTGGTTCTCTCTTACGTACCAAGCTGTTTCGTATTATTTCATGCCTTAGTTCTTATTAAGTAATTTGAAAGTAGAGAAGTTACAACTACCAATGCAAAGTCCAACACAAAATACGAGGTAGGGCAGTCTTATAGACACATAATAATCTTATTGCTGTACATCTATGTATCTCTGTTCTCAGTCTCTTCACCGTGGATTTATAAGGATATCGATATAGTATGGACATACTTAGCTATTTAACATTAAAGATAAATTATGTGACGTGCATGGAATATATGAGAAGGGATTGTTACTGTCGGGCCTTGTGGATTTAGTTTGAAAAATATTGCATGCATCAAGTCATTTGTTTCGGTGTAAACTGTGATGCCATGTATTCCTTCCTTCATAAAAATAGTTTGCTGAAATATAATTATCAACATTCCAACAGGTATTTTGTTCTAACAGCAAGTGACCTAGAGGAGTGGTACCAGAACCCTGAGTCCTTTCATCATGAGCAGGACATGATTCAGTGGTCAGAGAAATTGAGGCCTTGTGCTGAAGCTCTATATATGGTTTTGTTTGAGAATTACAGCCAAGTAAGTAGGCAGATAGTCTAAAGCACGTCATCCTGTTCTGAAAAGAAGCGTGCTAAATTTAACCCCAACAAATAAGAGAAAGAAGTCTGCTAAATTTAACCCTCAAAAATAAGAGACTTGAAATCTAGAAGTCTGATAATTGATATAAACTGATGCTTGCTCTTTCTGTCTCCATCATTGTGAACAGCTCCTAGGACCTATTGTTGTGTCCATCCTTCAAGAGGCAATGAATAATTGTCCCCCTTCTGTTACTGAAATAACTCCAGCGCTGCTTCTTAAGGATGCAGCATATGCTGCTACTGCATATGTATACTATGAGCTCTCGAATTATCTTAATTTCAGAGATTGGTATGCTCTTGAGTTTCTAAAGTCTACACTTTTTTTCATCTCCTCTAAACATGGCTGTGTAATTCCTAACTGCACCTTCATTTACCAACCAGCAGAATGTGACAATTGTTCTTAATTAGTCAAGTAAAATATGGGCCCTTCTTAATGACTGGATGATTTGGCTGCAGGTTTAATGGTGCACTATCCCTAGAGCTGTCAAATGACCATCCAAATAGGCGTATCATTCACCGAAAAGTTGCTATGATTTTGGGACATTGGGTTTCAGAGGTAGTGGTTTTTACTTCGGCTTTACCATTTTTTATGCAACAAATTTGGCAAGGCTTTAGAGAAAATTGCATCTTATCTGCATCTTATCATTGCATGAACGATTATAGCATAATATATAAACTGATGCTTACTCTTTTGTAAAAATGCATCTTATCTTGTCCGAATAAGCTGAGTTAATGAGGAATAGTCATCTAAAAGCAGAAATTTTTTTTTGCTGTTTTGTAACAAGAGGCTATAAGGGTTGGTTACCCTGTTGATTTTTGTTATCTTCTCTACCATATTTTTCGTTAATTATATTTTTGAAAATTTGTTGTCTGATGGTTTATGGCTGATGATAACAACCTTTCAGATTAAAGATGACACAAAAAGAGCAGTTTATTGTTCTTTGATAAAATTGTTGCAAGAGAATGACCTAGCTGTCAAGGTAGTCTCATTCTATCTCATCTTTGTTGCTTTTATCTTCCTGTCTTGCATGAAGGTCCCTTTTTCTTCCCCTTTTTTTGTGTGTTGTGGCTGCTTCTGACTGTTTACTTATGTAGCTGGCAGCTAGTAGGTCATTATGCTTACATGTTGAGGATGCAAATTTTTCGGAGCAAAGTTTTCTTGATCTTCTTCCAATCTGTTGGGAATCATGTTTCAAAATGGTTGAAGAAGTTCAAGAGTTTGATTCGAAGGTACATGATGTAGCTGCCTCAAATTCATTATAGCATTCCATTCTTGCCATTCTACTTTCTTTGGTGTCTCATATGACTCTCTATCTCTCCATCTACCTATCCATTCTTTTTTCTCAGGTTCAAGTTCTGAACTTGATTTCTGTTCTTATTGGCCATGTAAGTGAAGTCATTCCGTACGCACAAAAGTTGGTGCAATTCTTCCAGAAGGTAAAATGGCATTCTTTCTGTATTTGTTTATTCTTATCTTGGTGCGAAAATGATATCTTATTATCTATGTGCTTGACTTAAGAACAGGTTTGGGACGAATCTTCTGGGGAAAGCCTTCTACAGATTCAGCTTCTTGTTGCACTGCGAAATTTTGTGATTGCACTTGGTTATCAGTCTCCCATTTGCTATAGCATACTGCTCCCAATACTCCAAAAGGGCATCGACATAAATAGCCCAGATGCACTCAACCTTCTGGAGGATAGCATGGCAGTAAGTTACCACTTCATAATATGTATACCTTTCTTTTCTGCTGATACAAATGTGCTATATATAAATAACACTGCACTACATATGCAGTTATGGGAAACCACACTCTCCTATGCTCCTATGATGATGCCCCAGCTATTAGCATGCTTTCCCTATATGGTGGAGATTATTGAAAGAAGTTTTGATCATCTACAGGTTAGCTTTTTAAGTTTTCAAGGAGTTGACGTTTTTATTCATTAATAACCTATATATGTGTGCTCAGATCTACTAAAACATGTGTCAATAATACCTTAAGACATATTCAAATTGACCGTATGCTCCCAAATTTTCACTAACATCTTAACCAAATGTAGGTTGCTGTCAGTATCATGGAATCGTACATCATTTTGGATGGAGGAGAATTTCTAAATATGCATGCTTCAAGTGTCGCAAAGATTCTTGATCTTATTGTTGGAAATGTAAATGATAAGGGGTTACTCTCGATTCTTCCAGTGATTGACATCTTAGTTCAGGTGCGTATAATTTCTCATTTTCCCAATTTGTGCAGACAAGCAACAAAATTTCATGAACTTTATCATTTATCATTGTGATTAGCAATAAAAAAAATATGATTCCATTATCATATTGGAGCCCTTTTCACAATTCTTTGATCTTAAGCAATGTGTCTATATTCTCCCAAACACTTCTGTAGCCATATTCAATTGGCATAGCCATTTTGTAATGGTGTTGTGTTCCAGAGATACTTATTCTTCTATTAAGATTGTATTTACACTCCAGTTATCTTTTTAATCACATAGCCTTATCTTTTGGTATACATATAAATTGACCAGCGATGGAACTTTTATGGCATCATTACAATGTTAAGTGTTTTTCATGACTGTCTATATTTGTGTATATGTATGAAAGTTTCGACAAATAACAACTTCTTGATTTGAACATTTACTCTTGTATTAAACAGTGTTTTCCTGTGGAAGTGCCCCCTCTCATCAGCAGCTGTTTACAGGTGAATTTCTAGTTTTCTTTTTTATTGATGAAAGATACATACTCTTCCTTAAAACATTTGATGGAGTTGGTTTGTTGGTATCTCGCAGAAACTGGTGATTATTTGCTTGAGTGGAGGAGATGACCGAGATCCATCCAAGACTGCAGTTAAAGCGTCTTCAGCTGCTATCCTGGCAAGGATTCTGGTGATGAACACCACGTACTTGGCCCAGTTAACATCTGAATCATCTCTCTCAGTGTTACTCCAACAAGCAGGGGTCACGATCGAAGACAATGTACTCCTTTGCCTCATCGACATTTGGCTCGACAAGGTCAGTGGAGAACGTATCTTGAACAATAACTGCTTGTTTGAACAGCTTTCTGGAACTTTAACTGGTTTTACAAAGGCCTGCGGGAATCTTTCATGTTAAATAATTCTTTTTTAATCCTAAGCAATAGCTTGTTTCTAAACTACTCGTACATGTTGCAATGCGTATTATCCGACTTATTTTGTTATTACATCTTGTGTGCAGGTGGATCATGCGTCTCCCATGCAAAAAAAGACCTTTGGATTGGCTCTTTCCATAATCCTTACACTTAGAATGCCTCAAGTTCTTGACAAACTTGATCAAATACTAAGGTACACGGTTGCACAATTAAGTATTGACAACTTAATTTATGTATCTGTTACATAATTGATCGCGTTTCTGGAAACAGTACATGCACCAGTGTGATCCTTGGTGGAGATAAAGATCTGACAGAAGAAGAATCAAGGTTATATTAAGAATTCCCTTTATTTAATTGCTTGCAGAAGTATATAGTTTTCAAGCCAGTTTTGTGATTTGTTGTTCAACTGTTCACAACACTTGAGTATTCTTATCTAAAAAGCATACAATTTATAATTCCAGCGGTGACATGAGTTCAAGCAGGTCTCAAGGAGAAGAAGCCCCACCTAGCAAAGAGTTACGGAAAAGTCAGGTAAAAGTTAATTATTCCTTTTTTTTGTTGTCTTAACGAACCAGCTTCTACAAAACCACTGATTTTAACTATTTTTTTTGTTTTTTGGGGGATCTGATCTTATTAAGATCAAAGTTTCCGATCCAATGTACCAGATGTCACTGGAGAACTCAATGCGTGAGAACCTTCAGACATGTTCTACCCTTCATGGAGATGCCTTTAATTCTGCCATTAGTAGGATGCACCCATCAGCGCTTGCACAAGTGAAGCAAGCCTTAAAGCTACCGTGAATAAATGTCTTTTTGCCTCGTCATTTTCTGTTTCCTTATCACTTAAAGAACAGCAGTATCCAAGTGAGTTTCTGATCCCCCTCGTATTCTTCCGTCTCTGTGTCTTTCATAGTGAGGGATGTAGTGGCATGGGTATATATGGTGATTGTATCTCCACCATTTGATCTGACTCGCCACTTCATATATGTTCAGGTGAGTGAGTTTTCTTCCCTTAAGTGTACGGATTTGATGGGTGTGTTACATACATAGGCGCGGGCATGTTGCATTGTGTCCTCTGTAACCTTGGCGGTTTGAGGAACTCTGTACATATCTTTGGGTGAGGTGCGTCTCTTTTAGCTCCCCGTGCGATTTTTTTGCCATACAAGGACAAAAGGAGGCGTCGTTAAAACAACTTCTTTCTTGCTTTCCTCTGCTTGAGTTTAATATGTCAAATTCATTCAAAAACCAAAAAAAAAAAGGTTGGGGAGACAAAATAGGGAGATTTTTAGAATGTATTCGGGTCTGTCTTGTCCTAAGAGGTCTAACAATATATGATGAAAAGGGTCGGAGTTGATTTTTCATTCTTTACTTTTCTACTGTTGATGGTATTGCTGCCAGTTAATACAGAACAATTTCCAAAATTTTGGTTTCATTATTCAGTTCTTTTCATGATTTGTACTCAACCGCTTCATTTACATTTACATCTACACCAAAATGGAGGATATCTATATGCTGATTGTTCACAAATTTTGCTCCCAGAAGCTGATATAATCATCGCACGTCATCAAATAAACTCCTTCTTGAGGTATTGTAACAACACTTGATAAAAGGTAATAACTAATAAACAATATAGACAATATATATATTGATTAGAGAGATCTAAAGCAAACTCGAGATATTTTAGGCGTTAAAAGCCCATGTGTTGACGGGTATTATCAATTTATTGGGCACAGCTTAATCAGAATGTCTAATTGTTGAGATCTTAAAATGTGTATGGATATTGTCTGTTGTTTGGAAAGTTCGGCCGAAACAAAAAAAGTGAAAAACTTATCCCTTTTTAAAGGAAACACGAGCTCCTCCGTCTACTGAGAAATTCTTATTAATAAATAATAATGACCAAGAAAGAAAATTCAAAATGGGAATTATGTAATATTAATCACCTTTTTTCTTCAAATGCTCTTCACTTCCGGTATTGACGAATCTCTTTTACAACGCCGTCGGTCAACGAGTCAACATCGTGATTCTTCCCGTAGAATTTCACAAAATTCATCTCCGGACTCATCAAGTACCTTCACCCACAATATGTTTTTCTATTAAAAACTCCATCCATCATATATAAAGGATTAAACACTACTATCGAGACGAATATACATATATGTATATTGCATGAGTCTGTCTAACTATGTAAAATCCTGAAGTTCGAGAATACAATGATTTTTATATTCGGATGTGTATATCAACGTGAACAATTGTAAATCTGCATGTCGGTTTTCTTTCGTGCTGATAATTATAATCTTCCTAACAAAAGCTATGTAAAGGGATAATAAGTACACGTACATGACTATAGAGTGATCAACGAGATAGTCTGAATCTTCCTCTTCCGTCTTCATGTAGTAAACCCGGTAAGAACGGGCCACCGACTTTATTTCCTCAGGGCTCCCGGTTAGCCCGACCAATTTCGGATGAAACTCTACAACAAATATCAAACTATATGAATTCTCGTTTCAAAAAACAAACAAAAAACGTAAGGAATTAAAAATAAAATATCTACCTTTGACATATTCGTGTACTTGCTGAACTGTGTCTCGTTCAGGATCCACAGAGATAAACACTGGCACCACATCTACTCCGGACTTTTCCTCTGTGTAAATGTGATAGAACCTTAGAGAAAATATATCTAAATGCGGAACCACACGAATGAAAAACAAAAAAATGTCGGTAACTCACTTATTTTGTCAATGGCGGCAGCTAACTTAATAAGCTCATCAGGACAGATATCCGGACAATGAGTGAACCCAAAGTATAAGATGGTCCATTTTCCCATCAAGTCTTTCTCCGTGATACGTTTCCCATCGTCTCTTATAAGGCTGAATGGTCCTCCAATGGCTGCTTTTCCGGCAGATGGTCCCTCCTTGACGGCTTTAGAATTGGTATTTATATCTAAGTCAACAAGAACCCGAGTCAATAAACAAAGAAGAATAGAGGAAAACAATAAGATGTTCTATGATATTGGAAGTCACCACAAGGCAATCTAAAATCACTAAGCATTTACTCAGTGATCAGTTCATTTAACATGTCAAGTTTGTAACTAACCAAATCGGTTGTTTCAGATATCATTTGCTAAGGGCCAAGGCATGTGCACATTGACCAACAACCTCTTAGATATGTCAGGTATTCAGTTAGGAGAGTTTCTAGAAAAAATTTCAGAACTCTATTACCAAATGGACTCCATGATGCAAGAATTTGAGAGCTCGTTCAAAATCCTAGCACCACACTTTGACTGTGTCTCACAATCCAAGCACGGCACAGAAAAAGGGGAGCTATGTGGCAAAATCACGTAATGGTAGTCTACAGGAAGTCAGGAACAAGTTCTGATTTGACGTTTGTTCAAAAATAAACTCACCATAAATGAGTACCTTCGATATGGCGTTTCTTTTCCCTATCATAATAGTAGACCAATCCAGCTCCAGTAGCAAACAGCAAGAAAAAGCTCATCCACGAAACGGGCTGTAGTTACCAAAGTTTCCCAATCAAACATCATACCAAAACAAGTTTCTCCTAAAACCAATGGAAATAAAAAAAAAAAGAGAGGAGGAAATTTACCGCTCCACGAACGTCTTTTCCGGAAGCACGGTCGTTTTTCTGATCGGAACCGCCATCTGAATTCTCTGATCCTCCAGATTTCTCATTTTCACCTGAGGATTTTGTTTCCGGATTACCAGAGTTAGGCTTAGAGGTAGTATCAGAAGCACAAGTGCTCAGCAAACAACTCTGATCCATCTTCAACCGTTCGATTCCACAGTTAAGAGGGAAAAACTGCAAAAGAAACATCGCAATTACAGAGCTGAAGCCAAACAGATTTAGAAATTTTAAAAATGAGAAGAAAATGCCGAACCGATCGAGGAAGAGAGAAATCTCCATGACGAAGCACGTCAGAGGTGCACGCCGGAGATAGAGAAAGTATATCGCTCGAAACGCGAAATCGGAGAAAAAGAGGGATGGGACGTAGACGGCTTGCAGTTCTACACAGAGCAGACGCCATTGACGACTTTCACTGAACTTCACAGATTCGCTGCTTTCCTGCGGGTTTGGGTTTAATCTCTGTAAGAAAGAGGTTTTAACACTCTAAACGACGTCGTTTATCCCAAAACGGCAACGTTTGCGGCACGTCTTTCACAAAAACACTATAATGTTTAATTAAAAGCCCAACTGGTAAGATAGGCCTAATGTTTCTATCGATACGGCCCATTAAGCCGGCTTTTTTTTGTTCTAGCCGGTTTGCGGCACGTCTTTCACAAAAACACTATAATGTTTGGTTGAAAAACCAACTGGTAAGACAGGCCCAATGTTTCTATCGATACGGCCCATTAAGCCGTTTTTTTTTGGTTCTAGCCGGTTTGCGGCACACGTCTTTCACAAAAAAACTATAATGTTTGGTTAAAAGCCCAACTGGTAAGACAGGCCTAATGTTCTCTATCGTTACGGCCCATTAAGCCGGGTTCTTTTTTTGTTCTAGCCGGTTAAAAACTTTTTTTTTTTATTGTCTCGGCAACTGTATTTTTTTTTTCCGGAAAAAGAAAAAAAGTTTACAATCTGAGACTGAGAGTTTAGAACTGGGTTTCTATTCTCTTGGTTGAGAGTTAAGTAGGTTTTGATGACTAGAGATATTCATATCCATCATTTTAGATATTTATGCTTTTCGCCCACACTAAACATTTATCATCACGTTCCACCTCTATTCCTACCATAATCCAACCCAGCACATTGTTCTGCAAATTTGAAGCTAACCAAATAATGCAGACGCAATTGATTCAAAAGCGACCACCGATAAGTGGATGATGATGCATTAACCCAAAAAAAAAATAAAAGGAGTTTGCCTTCACTTCTACAGGATAAAACAAAATAAGAGAGGACCTCAAAACAGAGATGGCCTGAGAGCAATAAAAATACCTTTTTTCCCCCAAAAACCCCTTCACCGCTATTCACATCATTCGATAGACAAAAGAGAAAAGAAGACCCGTAACGATTCTTTTAACCTTTAGGAGAGAGAGACTCGGATGCTTATTATTGTGAAGAGAGCATGAGTCTTGCGATCATTCCTTGAGTCCAGCGTGCAGTGACCTTGNGCTTATTATTGTGAAGAGAGCATGAGTCTTGCGATCATTCCTTGAGTCCAGCGTGCAGTGACCTTGAGCTCATCATCCTCTGATTGGAGACACTCATTGAGAAACTCACCACAGAATGTGAAGTTTTTGAACAACTGCTTCGTGTTCTCTCCTACAACATCCGCTAGATCCCCCATTGCTGCAACCGCGGCTTTTGTCA
>OVAY01002355.1:0-18498 GCA_900406395.1 Kernera saxatilis | reverse complement strand
TTCAAATATATTATGAAAAATAATAAACGGGGAGTGAAATAAAGTAAAAAAAGTCATATTCGGATCAAAAAAGCAAGTCTATAGCCCAAAAGACGAATGTAAGTTTATAGCCCAAAAGAGGTGAGATTGGGTGTTATTCATTAAGAACAACAACAATGAGTGATGCGTTAAGAGATATTCTATAGGAGATGCTAACGTTATTATGAGAAGTATGTTTTCCTTGTTTAGCATTCTTTGGGGGAATCTTCAAATATATTATCAAAAAGACAAAACGAGGTGTAGAATCAATTAAAAAAGTGATATTCGGAACAAAAACGCAAGTCTATAGCCCAAAGAGGTAAGATTGGAATGTTATTCATTGACAACAATAAAAATGAGTGATGCTTTAAGAGATATGCTATAGAAGAAGCTAAAGTTATTATGAGAAGTATATCTTTTTAGCATTCCTTGGGAGAAACTTCAAATATACTATCAAAATAACAAAACGGGGAGTTCAATCAAGTAAAAAGGTCAATACGGATCAAAAACGCAAGGTTATAGCCCAAAAAAGGTAAGATTTGAATGTTATTCATCAAGTACAACAAGAATGAGTGATTCTTTAAGAGATATGCTATAGGAGGAGCAAAAGTTATTATGAGAAGTATGTCTTACATAGTTAGCATTCTTTGGGAGAAACTTCAAAAATACTATCAAAATGAGTAAACGGGAATTGAATCAAGTAAAAAAAATAATATACGGATCAAAAACGCAAGTTTATAGCCCAAAAACGCAAGTCTATAGCCCAAAAACGCAAGTCTATAGCCCAAAAACGCAAGATTGTGTGTTATTCATTAAGAACAACAAGAATGAGTGATGCTTTTAGAGATATGCTATCAAAGAAGCTAAAGTTATTATGGGAAGTATGTTATACTATAAAAATGACTAAATCGATTCATTCTCTTCTCTCTTTATCGTCTTGGGTTTGTCTTTCTTCCTCTCCATTTTTATTTCTTCATTCGATCTCTCAGCTCTCCAAATCCTCCATCTCTAGCGCTGTTCTCTTGCACTTGCGTTCCTTCCCTCTTCCTCCTACGAATCACCCCCGTTTCCTCCTCTGCATCCATTCGTCTTATGCCTCTCTTCTGTCGATTTTACTAATCGAGGCTCTCTAGAATCTGATGCTATTTCATTTGTCTTCGATTGTTCCAGTCCTTATTGGTTGGTAAGGGCCTTAACTGAGACGGAGAAGATTTTTTGGTTTAGATATGATTATTATAATTAAAATTAGGGATTTTATGTTTTTGGATTCGAATTTTGTAGACGGATCGAGATAGGAGTGAAACAAAAGCTTGAAGAGAGGAGTAAAGGAAGTGGAAAAGCGCATTCGACGTAGCCAAACAATAGTTGTTTTCTATGCTTTAATCTTTATGTTTGTTTAGCTTTCGGAAATTGTCTCTTGGGCAATGTTTGGGAAAAAAAAGGATTTTGATAAGAGCATATATATTAGTATATATTTATTAGAATTATTTAAGTTATTAATTTTTCTTCTCCTCTAAATTAGGAGCATTTCCCCCACTCTTCCAACTTCCTAAATTGTAGTTTCCATGTTGTTTACTCTATTTAAAGACTCTAATGTCGATTAATGAAAGAAAGAAAATAACTATTGTTTGAAGAAACTTGTGTTCTTGTGTTATTCTTATAAACAATTCTCTTTGGCTTTGAAGAGTGACCAAAATTAACATTTGTTGTTAACATTTGGTATCAGAGCACCCAATTTGATTTCTTAATCAAATTTGGATCCTCGGTTGTCATGTTGAGTGGATGCATTTATTGTGATGAAAGTCCTTTTCTTCAAATTGAAGAAGAGATCTGTTGTGATCCAGTTTTTGATATCTACGATGATGGTGATCCGATTTATGACGTTTACGATGAAGACGGTTTCATCGGAATTGTTGGGGTGAACGATGGCCGTCAACATGTGGTGGTTATTGGGCAAGGTGGCTTCAGTTCAACCAAAACTCTCGACATCAAACCGCCAAGAGAAGATGTCGCAGTGACTCACAAAGTTAATCACGTCAACGTGAAGACCCATGGTAAGCTACCTCAATCTCCTTTACGGTGGAGATTCCAAATTCCATCCCATGTTTCGCATAGTTGTGTTGAGGAAGTGTTCTCTCTAGCGGGCAGAATGGGCACAATGGGAAACCGACCGTTTGATCGTGGGAAGCTAAACTTTCGTGAGAACATGGTGGAGTAACGGCACGACTAGTTCAATGGATTAAAGTACTCACGTTTCTGCTATTATAACATGAACTTTGATGACAAAGTTCTTGTTGACGATGAGAGTATTGATAAGAGCATATATATTAGTATATATTTATTAGAATTATTTAAGTTATTTATTTTTCTTCTCCTCTAAATTAGGAGCATTTCCCCCACTCTTCCAACTTCCTAAATTGTAGTTTCCATGTTGTTTACTCTATTTAAAGACTCTAATGTCGATTAATGAAAGAAAGAAAATAAATATTGTTTGAAGAAACTTGTGTTCTTGTGTTGTTCTTATGAACAATTCTCTTTGGCTTTGAAGAGTGACCAAAATTAACATTTGTTGTTAACAGATTTCTTCGAATTCCAGTTCTAAGCAATTGTTTGTGTGTATTCTAGGTGGTTTGAGGTGGTTTGTATACAGAGTTGAATCGGTATAATCGAGTTTATTCATTAAAGAATTATCACTGGGTTAGAACAAAAGTGGCTAAACTTTCTATGTCTCCATGTAGATCTTTGTGGCCGCGTATTGATGCGGTTCGAGCTATGGCGGATTCTCAAACATCTCCGACGAATCAGGTTACTTTTATGCTTGAAGTTTAATGAATTTATGTTTGACTGTGTTTTGTTGTGCGTTTGTTGACTAGTGTTAATTTATCAAATAAAATCTTTTATGCAGATTTCAAATACGAATCCTTATGAATCACTTCTTTCTGGTAAGTACTCTTTCCCTTATCCTCTTCTTAAACTTATTTGATTATTGTAGATTTGCCGATGCATTTGTTTCAAACGTAATCTGGTTTGATCCATTTGATTCTCAGAACCTCCTCATATAAGTAATTTGTTTTCGAGCTATGTCTACAAGTCGCTGATAATAGATTCAAGTGATGGTCTTAAATTTTCTAATCCTGGAGAAAGTAAATGTATGAAGGATGCATCAGTGATGGTCTTGAATTCGCCGACGAAGCTCCTAACTCTCAGGTTGCGTTTTCAGGTGAGTAAAGACATTTGTTTGTTTACAAAATGTCTTCGTAATATAGTGACTCAATAATATAATGTAGTGATGAAGGTGGAAACTAATCTTTGTTTGTTTTACATGTTATAACAGAGTCTCCTCATGTCATTGACGACAGTGAGATAGATGAAGATAATAGTTATAGTATTTTTTGAAAAACAATGAGCAAGGAAGACTTAGGCGTAGGATTGATCTCTTCCTTATGAACACTTTGATGAAATCTTGAAGCTTATCGTCTTACTCTTACGATATGTTTTTCGGCATGGCACTACAACAACAACTGATGAAACAAAATTGACTTACTTGAAGAACCGAGTCACTTATCTAGAAGACCAAGCAAGGAAATTGCATGATCTTATTAATCGTTTTATTAGCTCCAGTGGCAACGGGAATGGCGAGTGACGAGTTAAAAATTTTGTATGTTTGATTGAGACTTGTGTTATGTAGTATGTATTGAGACTTTGTATGATGGTTTATGAATTATAAAATTTATGTGAACCATGATTCTTCTACTAATATTATGCAAAACATGCTTCAATTCGTGTCAGTTACAATATAACATTGCATTACTGATATAACAACATATATTATCACATCTACAAAACCGCTACTAAATCTTAGATCATACCTTAAAAATGTGTTATAACATAATATATGAAAGCATTCCAATAATGCTATAGTTGATGCACCAACTATAGCAAACAAGAAAAACGAAGATTGGAAACCAAATATTTCCATAGTTGCATAGTTGCATAAGCTCATAATTACTTATAATTACTTATTGGCACATGTGAAAACTCATAATCCATCAAATAAAACATAGAGTTTCCTATAAATTATATTATATATCAATTAAAATAGTGTCTATATAGAAAAATGAAGATTGGAAACCTAAGTACACGAAGCAATATGAATCAAAGAAAAATTTTAAACATCAATTTACATGAAATAGAATAAAAGGTTTACACGATGAAATAATAAATTAGGAGACATAATTGTACCTAAATTGTCATGTATAAACCATTAACTAAGGAGTGGGGGTTAATGTTTAGTTGAGTAGTGGAGTTAGTGTCTAGTTCAGTTTAGTTAGGGGTAGGAAAGAGATTAGCCACATCAAAAGTGCCTCTAATCTCATAAGTGTGTCTAATCCGAAAAAGTGCTTTTTAGTGTAAACTAGTTTCCCTAAATTTTAGGAAATTTATTTGCTCTAAAACTTGAATAGCTAATAAAGTAGTTTTTTCTTTGAAAAAAAAATCTAAAATCTATTTCAAAATCTGCAAACAATCAAGGCCTGAATCTCTAGCTAGAGCATGTTTAAATGTTGTACATTTATTTTAAAACAAACACAAACTAAAATGGAACAAGTTAAAAAAGAACTAATAATTCCTTCTACACTATTCTAGTACGAAATTTGGATAAACTATGATACCTACAAAAGCAAAAAAAAATTCAAAACCCATCTATCATTGTATATACCACTTGTACTTAGTCGGTTAACAAGTTGTTAGAGAAGTTCTTAGTGTGGTTAAGCATATGAGTTTGTATATAAGCAGATGTAAGTTCACATTTACAGTTTAATGAAAATCACTTCATAAAAACTAATATGGCATTAAAGCACTAAATCACTTTCTCATTCATTTTTCCCGAGAATTTTTTTTTCTTTGCTTCTTCACTCATGAGCACATGTCTTTCATCTCATTCCAAATTTGCTTTCTCTTTCATTCTCCACTCATTTATTCAGCTCATTGCATTGATTTCCTTCCTCTTTTTTTTTTATTTTTTGGTTTGATTCTCGGTCTAACGGACTCGATTCTCGTTTGATTTTCACTTCAGCTTATAGTGCTCTTCTTTCTCGTCGATTGTTTTCGTATCTCGGTCACAATGGAGAAGAAATGAGCTAAGTTCATAAATCGAACAATTGATTCAGATTCCGACGAATACACACCAGTTCTTCATCGCTCTTCAAGTCGCGAAGCTTCGCATCCAATTCTTGTTTCTATTATGGTTAATCGTTCGTCGACAGGTTCCGATTCGATTGACAGTACTCATGAGGTTGTTGTGCTGGGTAAAATTATCCTACCCAGTCTAAGCCCGAAACAAGCCCTATCCATCATAAGCGCGAGCTCGAAAAAAATCCGATTTTATAACTACATGTAGGGTTGTCCAAAAAAACCATGCGGGTAACGGGCTACCCATGGGTACCCTACTTAAATATTACCAAAACTTAATTTTGTTTTGATTGTTGATAAAAAACATGTTTTATATTCGATATCGATAAAAACATGTTTCAGTTTGGAAAGTATTTTATTGTTAACTATTTTTCATTTTGAAGGAATAGGAAAATTGAATTTTGTAATAAATATATAATGTCAATGCTAATACGGTATTAAATTACTAAGTTATCAGTCTCTCAAAATGAAGTTTTAAACATTAAAAAAAAAATAACTTAAAAATAAATTTGAAACATGTTTCACATCATAAGTGTTCTCTTTCGACAATGGACCACATGTGACAACCTCAAGATCTTCAATAATCAAAATGATAGAAAGTTTGGTTCTTCATTGGGCAGCTTTGGTCGATGTGGTAGGTCGTTGTGGCTCCTTGCCAAATTTTGAATTTTTCAAGCAACAAATAATCACCTACATTAGCCTCTTTTGCTCAATGTGAGCTCCATATTTTCTTTAAAAGCTTGTATTCTCTATCTTACTTGCTCCATCTTACTTGCTTCAAAACGAGACACATCAAGTATATACAAACACAGCAGCAACAACCCAATCTAGAAAGAGATATAAAAGGAGCAATTCTCATAAATATCATGAAAATGGGTTTTGTGGACACAAATACCACACAAGGAGATAATGTTCCAAGAATACCACAATTTAAATATCCAATTACTAAAAAGCCCTTACTAAAAGCTATCCCAAAAACTAAAGAAAAAAAAGACTAAAAACGAAAAAAAAACTATGAAGCTCGATTCGATTCTCAAATATTGAGCATCCTAAATCTCGCAGTCGCAAAGCTGTCACCGTCGCCGGCTGCACCGCCGTCATCACCGTCAATCTCGTCGTCACCGTCAAGCTCGCCGTCACTGTCATCTCGGTATTCAAGCTTCTCGAGCATCCAAATTGGATTAAACCCTAATTCTCAAATCGAATTGAACTCTAATTCTCAAATCGGATTCACTAAAGCTATCTCGAGCATCCCAAATCTCTCTCTCTCAACTTATTAACTTTTAAGTTTGAATCGGTGAGATTTTTGCGTTTATTCAAACCAAACCCTGATTTTTTATTCTAATTCGTTTAAGGTAACTTGGAAATCGTCACTATGATTATTAGTGTTGATCTGATTTGTTGGCTTTTTCAGTATTTGAATCTGTAACTAAATATTTAATCTAGATCCTCATCTTGGAGATGATCCAAAAACCAATGAGTCAAAGCATAGTCTTTGATTTAGGGATAAATGATTAGTTTATAGATTAGATTACTTATCCATTGACTTTCTGTCAGGGCAGTTTTTGTTTGGGAGCAACTAGTGTGATGAAAAGGAATGTTTAGCAAGCTATTAGGCATGTATCTCTAAGGATTTTCTCAATTACAGTTCTGATATTTTGGTGTGTCGAATTATTTCACTGAGTTGTTGAATTTGCAGGTGAATTTTTCTGATTATGAAGCTGGAGAACATAAACAAACCTTTGTAAAACGCGTAGCTTGTGAGAGGTAGGAACTCATTGTACAGCTTGTTCATCTCTATATCTTATATGCATCATGAATAGAATTTTGTGGTGGTTTTGAAAATTGAATACCTACGACCATGACAATACGTGTATCCCTTATTATGTTTCTATGCTTTGTATTACACTTGCTTGGTCTCTAGCTAGTTTTAATGAGAAAGTTAATCACATCTATATGTTCTTTTAAAATTTTGACATGAATGTGCTCATTGGTAGTTATAGGTGTGATTTCTTCTTGTTTCTAATTTCATTTTTATGGAAGAGTCATCATTAAAAAAATTTAAAAGATGGTTTACAACATCTTGAGTTAACCACTATGCATATTGGCTCGTGCTTTTAAGATGTACAGAGTGCCTACTGTTGTTGGTAGTTACATGAATTTATTGTTGTGTGTAACCCCTAGGACCTTGGCCAGCGATGATAATGTAATGTGTGTAACCACCAACATCTTGACTTCTTCTCTTGTTTTCCATAGTTCCTTGTTGTATGAATTTGATGAATACAGTGAGCTCATAATATCTTGGAATTTTTCATGATCAAACATTGTTTCTAATAGTGTTTGTGTCTTGCAGGATCCTCTTAATATTACTACTACTGGTGGTCATATATATCGCGTTCTACCAGTCTTCAACTAGGACCTACTCAGCTACTCTACCATCTTAGATTTGAGTAAGTGCATTTGTTTCTTAAGCATTTGAGAAGAAAATCAAAAATTTTCATTTTTGAGAGAAACTTTATATGAAAATTGGTGTAAAAATCTTCTTAGAGTGAACAATATTAGTTTTTTTAACTTGCTTTGTCAGTATCCGAGATTTGGATGGTTTTCAAGTTGTATCCGATTGTTTAGAAAAGCTTCTAGAAATTTTAGGTACGAATACTTAACAATTAGGAAGACTTACTATAATCTTTTGTATTTAGGAAGACTTCTAAAATTTTTATGAAGGATTACCTAACAACTAGGAAACCTTACTAAATCGTTTCTTACATTTATTCTATAGGTACGAAAATAGGTGATTGTTTTCCTAGCAACGTTTCATTGGCACCCTTGAAATATGCGTTCGGAGAAGAATCTTCGCAGCCAGCAATAATCAACCAAACTGCAAGTTTTTCCGTGGTGGTTACAGTCAAATAAATTCTTAATGATGCTGAGTTTGAAAGGGTGAAGAAAACGTTCATGGGCCCTCTGATTACTGCGGGACAGAGACATTTGGATTTTTCGGTGAAGGTGGTCCATTTTATTATGGGAAGACAATTCCTCACAATGAAGATTAATGAAATATGGTTTCACTTTGCCGGACAACCTATGAGGTTTTCCATCAGAGAGTTTCAAATGGTGACAGGGATCAAGTGTAACGGAGAAGCTGATGGATTAGATGATACAGAAAAGCAAGAATATGACTGGGACGAGCTGAGTGGAAGTCATTATGTCAAAGACATTGAAGAGAAGCTCCGTAAGACTAATGCTGAACCAGAGGACGAGAGATCCGCACTTGCAATGCTTATGCTTATCGTATGCATATTGATGATTACGTATTGCATGTACTTGTTATCGTGCAGTTATGTTGAGAAGGAATCCTTGGGTAGGGAATCCTACATCATTCTGCTTCAATCTGTCCAGAAGGCTAAAGTTGAGAACTCAAAGTACGATCTTCACAGTTTCCCAATGGCGATACACCTTTGGCTGTTAGCTTATGTGCCTGCTCTCTAGACTAGTTTCAGCCATGTAGACATGACAGCCCCTTCGAACACCTTAATCTGTCAGAGATTTCTCAAGACAGTTATGCCTTATCTAACTCAGATCCAAAACATAGAGGCGATTGATGAGGTAAGTTAATAAATTGATGATTAGACATTTTGTGATTTGAATTAATCATTATATTTATTTTTACAGGTTAAAGTAACTTGTATTCTGCCACTAATTCATGATGATCCTGAAGATGATGTTAGCGACGAGAACTTAGAAACGTTGGTTGACCTCGTTAGGAAAGGGTAAAAAATCACACTGGAGGATTGGGAGCGCAAATCAGTTGACTGGCATATTGCAGTGGAGGAAATAGCTCAACAATCATATAGGTTTGCTAGCACACAACGAACCGAACAGCAGCCATCTAGGCCATCTACTGGTGATTCACTCAACACCAAGATTGATAAGCTTTACAATCTAGTAGAAGATGGTTTTAAAACTATTGGTGATCGTCTCACCAGAATAGAAGATAAAATCTATTTGAATGTCCATACTTGTAGCAATCCCCCTCCACCAATGTATGTCACTGAAGAAAGAAATCCACCCACTCCAGATAATGAGGTATGATTTAGGAAAGTCATTTATGAGATATGTGTCTTTGATGAGCTCACTGTATTCATAAAAAACAGTTTTCTATTACGTTTTAGTAAGTGTTTCCTAAATATTCAGTAAATCTTTCTAAATAACTAACCTTTTCATAACTTATTACTTGTAGGTCGAAGCAGACAGTGTGGATCAAAGGGCTTCCACTGGCCCTACTCAACCAAATCCAGCAGCTAAGGTATGAGCTCACTGTATTCATCTAAACAATATTCTATTACGTTTTAGTAAAGGTTTTCTAAATATTCAGGAAAGCTTCCTAAATAACTGTTTCTTGTAGTTCAACGCAGACATCATGGGTTTGATGCCTTCTACTAACTTTTCTCATCCTGATCTAGCTGATGAGGTATAATTTATGGGCTCACTGGCTTTGTAAAAGCAGTGTCATGTGAAGATTATTAAGGGTTTCCTAAATATTTTGAAAACTTCCATAAACTATTTTCACATTTTTTTCCTTGTAGCTCAACGCAGAAGATGTGGATGAGAGGGCTTCTCCTAATCTTTCTCAGCCCGATTCAGTCTACATCCAAATAACGTTTTTAAGAAGGCCGTTCTAAATTTTTTGAAAAGCTTCCTAAATATTCGGATATCTTACGCAAGGTCATTTTTTCTAGTAGCTAAAAAATCGATCGATCCTCCTAGGGACCGATCGATCTTCTTCTGGATCGGTTAATCCTTTGGAGGATCGATCGATCGTTTTAGCTATTGGAAAAAATAACATATATAAAGGTTTTAGGAAGGCCATCAAAAATATTTTGAATTTTTTCCTAAAACGTCTTGAAAGATTACTAAAACTTATTTATACACCTTGTAACCATATGTAACTCCAAAATCTGATCGAGAAAGTTAGGATTTAGTTTGAGTAAAAATCTTCAAATTTGTGATCATATGCGTTTACGGGTTAAGATCACAAATTTATGGGAACTTTCAAAATTTAGGAAGAAACTCCTCCTCTCCCACAACTGAGTAAAGTAAATATAAGAAACTCCTCCTTCATAATCATTCATGAAACTGAAACCTGCATGTATCTTCATCGCGTGTCCTCCTCTGCCACAACAGGTGCAAAAAATAAAAGTGTATTCTTATAAATGTTTTAAAAAATTAGAACCAGTTGCACACAACAACAACAACAATAAAACTTTTAAAAATATATGCGTTAAAAGAAAATTGTCTTACAACTTCACAATATTGGGCCTTTGCATGAAATCTTGTTGTGTCCTTCTCTGCCGCATCTGATGCACTTGTGTCTCTGAGATTTTGAACCTAGTACACCAAACTCTCCAACTGATCTAAGCATCTTTTTGGCGGTCTTCCACTACCTTGCTTAGTAGTTGGTGGTGCACATGAAAATTTAGCTACAACATCTGGGAAGCTCCAGCTACTTGCATCTCCACCCATTTGTATGATCTCATCATATGCTTTAGCCCATACTTATGTTAAGTAGCAATCATCAACCAACTTGTTATCATCCACATTAGTACGCTTAGCAGCAGCAATTGCATGAATACAAGGGAGACAAGTCTTGTCTATGTCAAAGATGCAGCATGTGCATTGCTTGTTCTTCAGGTGAACAATGTACTTCATCATCGTTTCATTGCAGCATCAAACCGTAATAACATTTCCTTCACTATATTTGGTGTGATACGCTTGTTGTTTTTAGCAGCCTTTTATCGGTGTTCATGAAACCAAATTGTAAGAGTCAACCTAATCGTCACAAGAAGACATTTTATTAGCAACTCACGAGGCATGTTCACCATAGAATTCAGCGACTCTGCAATGTTAGTTGTCATGATATTGTATCCGTTCACATGTGCATAAGAACGTGCCCACTTTCTGAAATCAGCATCTTCTAAATATTTGGCCATACTTGGACTTTTACTTCGTATCTCGCTGAAAATCCACATAAACTCGTGATGAGTGTAAGCATCACCTGCAGCTTCTACAAGAGGCAACAATTTAGTTCTCCCAAACTTGGGTTTAATGTTGTTCATGAGGTGTACTATGCAAATCCTGTGATGTGCAAGTGGATAAACTTGACAAAGCGCTTTTACAATTGCTAGAGCTTTGTCAGAAACGAATACCAAATAGAAGCGTCTGGGATTATATTTTCCATCCCCCTAAAGAACCAGTTCCATGCGTCTTCGTTTTCTGAGTCCACTATCCCAAATGGTAAAAGGTATAGATGAAAATCTCCATCTTGTGTTGTAGCTCCGAGCAAAACTCCTTTATACTTTCCCATGAGAGACGTACCATCTACAACAATTACTCTTTTCATCAATGCGAAACCCTTTAATGATGGCCCAAATGCAACAAATGTGTATTGAACTTTCCTTCATCATCCATCTCGAGATAAGCTGTTGATCTTGGGTTTTTTTCCTTAATCATAAACAGCTATTGCGATAGTTGAAGATAACTCTCTTTTGAAGTCTCCCTAATCATATTTTCAGCTTTCTGCTTTACTCTCCAAGCTTTCTTGTACATGATTTGAACACCATGTTTTTTTCTAACTTGTTCAATAATCTACTTTGGTTTGAGACCCTCCCCTCCTTCTTCTCTCCATAGTTGCTGCAAATTAAAGTCCCAAATAAACTCTCAGTTGATTGTCTATGGTTGGCATTTCCAAAAGTTGTATCACAAGTATGTAGTTGTTCATACTTCTTCACTACGAAGAAATCTGAAGCACCGACCTTAGTTGCGTGCATCATCCAAGTGCATGTATCATCCACACATCTTAAGACCACTCTTGATTCGTCTGACCAAACACAATTGAACTCAAACTTCCGCTCTAAAGCCCATTTTCTCATCTTCATCATCAACTCTTCTTTGGTCTTGAATTTCCCACATGTATATCATCAATCCCTCGAGTGTAATATGAGAAACCAATAGGAAGCGGAGGAGGATCTGGAGAATGATGCAAAATATTTGGATTGGTTTTAGAAGTCGAACATGTGCCATTATATGCTACAGAAAATACCATGTCGCTTTCATATTTAGGCAAAATAAAACACAAACTTCAATTTTGGCAGAATAAATACTGTACTATTTTAGTGAATCTAAACAAAACCTATACTTTTTGTTTTTTGGCCAAAACGAGCCTCCGTTAAGTCAAAATCATTGCTCCGTTATTTGTCGTCGTTCCTTCACTTTAACATATCAAAATTCTCTTTTCTCTATAATTTTAGAACCTCAAATCAAATCAACATCCTTATGAAACCTAAATCACTCTTTAAGAACCCTAATTCCAGAATCGATTGAGAAGAGAAACGCGCAATAAATAGAGGAAGGCCGTTTAGAAGATCGAAAAGAAGTAAGTTCCTTACATGGTTGAAACAGGTTGGGGCAAACATTTGTGAGGAAACTCCCGAGTAGAAGGACTGATCAGAATCATAGTTTACGTTCTGAAAATTAGCGTACAAAGGTTAGTGATGAAAATGAAGAGGATGGGTGTGATAGGGTAGAAGAGGGGTTGCTGCAACTAGAAGAGTTATTTGGAGATGCTGCACCAGAAGGTGTAAGTGATGATGAGTTCAAGACAGAATATGATGTTAAGTCAAAAACTAAGAAGCTTAGAGCAATATGTTCATCGAAGACGAAAGAGTACTCTTGAAGGGTTTAGAGTTCGTTTGAAAAGTCAAGAAGCAAGTATGTATTAATGAACATTTATGGTAGATCGGATTATTCAAAGATGCTAAAGACTTACAATTGCCCAACTGTTTGAAGAACCTCTTAAATTGAACCCAAAACTCTTGTCAATGATGGATGATATAAGGCAAGACTATAACTTGAATGTTTTTGTGTTGAACTCTTCTTTTGACCATGTATGAAAATCTTGTCTGGACTATGCTCGGGAACTTATTTTAATTATGAATGACAATCTTCTTTGGAGTATGCATGAGTATTTTATACACATATATCTTCATCTTCTGATGATGACGAGTGATATTTTGGATGGTGCTCTAATTGTAGATAATTACCTTGATGATGGAGATGTAGTAAATTTAAACCGTATCCTTCATTCCAACACACAAATTATAAGAATATATAATGACAAAATTGAATCGTTTAAATACTAATCCGAACACGAATTCCTCAGACCTGATATGCTGACGTGGTGGTTCTGAACACGAATCCCTCTGGAAAAGTCTGTCTGCTCAGATCGCCAGTTTCCAATTGACGTTCTCATCGAACGTCGGAGACTCACCGGAGCGCAATGTGGCATTTTTTACGGTATTAGAGATGTTAATGACGGTGTTAAATATATTAATGATTTTGAGTTAACAGAGGTTCGTTTTTGCAAAAAAAAAAAAGAGTTTATGTTTTATTTCGAGTGATTAAAAAAGTATAATATTTATTACGCCAAAATTAAAGTTTGTGCTTTTTTTTTTGTCAGAATATAAAAGTTGGGAATTTAATAACCAAAAACCCCCACTTAATCGATGATGAAGTTTCTACAAATATAAACAAACACAAAATGTTAGGTGAAACTTAAAACAAATGAAAGAAACAAAATATTGAAGGAGGAAGGGTTACATGAGTTTCTAAACGTTTAAAAGTCATTGCTGGTAATTAAAATTTAGGATTGTTTTCCTTGCGATTTAGGAAGGTCTTCTATTTATTTAGGAAAACCTTCCTAAATCGTGTAGATAAATAAATTCACGTAAATCATGTAAAACGTGTAAGATTGATTGGAAAGACTACAATACATGTTTTTTTCATGCAAAATTGATTCTTTACATATGAGCAAGGTTTACATGATTTTCTAAACGTTTAGGAATCTTTGCATGTTTTTCTTAAGATTTAGGAAAGTCTTCTAATTATTTAAGAAAGCCTTCCTAAATCGCCAAGATACGAGGGAATATACTTTTAAAACATGTGAAAACGTGTTAGAATAAGTATAAATACTATGATACCTGTTGTTTTTCACGCACAATCGATTCATTTACATATGATCCACCATCTAAAACTAGCAAAATATGTGCGTCGAGTGTTCACCACACCAAAACTATCTCTACTTTGTACGGTCTTTGATTGAGTGTTGCTTTCGACATTCTCAGGAGCAATCATGTTGCATTTGGAACTCACCTAATACAAATGGAAGCAATTTAATATAATAAATAGTATTGTGTGAGAAAAGACATGAGAAATCCTCTTGAAATTCAAAATTTAGAAACGTTTTTTTTCAGATTTAGTAAGGTCATCTATTCATTTAGTAAAGTCTTCTTGAATCGTCCAGACACAAGGGAATACACTCTTAAAATATGTGAAAACGTATTATAAAAAGTATAAACACTATGATAAATGTTGTTTTTCACGCACCATCTAAAACTCGCAAAACATGTGTGCGTCGAGTGTTGTCCACACCAAAACTATTTCCACTTTGTACGGTCTTTGATTGAGTGTTGCTTTTGACATTCTCAGGAGCAATCATGTTCCATTTGTCACTCATTTACGATAAATGGAAGCAATTTCATATAATAAATAGTATTATGTGAGTAAAGACATGAGAATCATGCTTATAATTCAAAATTTAGGAAGGTTTTCTTCAGATTTACGAAGGTTTTCTATGTATTTAGGAAAGTCTTCCTAAATTGTCTAGACACAATGGAATATACTCTTAAAACATGTGAATATATGTTAGAATAAGTATAAAAACTATGATACATGTTGTTTTTCATTAACACATGAGACACCGTCTAAACCTCGCAACATAAGTGTGCGCCGAGTGTTCTCCACATCAAAATTATCTCAACTTTTTACGTCTTTTGATTGAGTATTGCTTTCGACATTCTCATGAGTAATCATGTTGCATTTGTCACTCACCTAAAATAAATGGAAGCAATTTAGTATAATAAATAGTATTATGTGAGCAAATACATGAGAATCCCTCTTGGAATTCAAAATTTAGGAAGGTTTTCTTACGATTTAGGAAGGTTTTCTATTCATTTAGGAAAGCCTTCTTAAATTGTCCAGACACAGGAAATAAACTCTTAAACATGTGAAATTGTGTTTGAATAATCATTTTGTCACTCACCATTACACATAGAGGAAATAGTTCATGATTGCCTTTTATTTTATAGATGAAAGTCCGTACTTAGCGATCATTTCGAATATACATCGGTGGACAATCTTTCATCACCGATGGAAGTCAATAGCTAAGTGTGAGATCTTTTACTGAGCAATCGATTCCAAAGTCTTCGGTAATCATCTCAACTAAGTCCTTGTACGTGACATTTTCATCTACCTCAGAAAGTGAACCTCCTTTGTTCTCATATACCAAAACTTCCCATTGGAGCTTCTCATTTTTAATCCACTCTCTACAAACCGAACAAATTTTCACCATTATATCCTGGAAATTAAACAAAGATGTAATCTCTAAGACTCTATCTCTGTTTGGACAAGAAAACAATGATGAAACATATCCATCAATAAACAAGATAACATATTTTTAGTGAAAACTAACATATCACCCTTCTACAACATCATTGCAGCATTTTTAAAACGTTTTATCACATGTAACACTTATCTCACATAAACATTAATCTGATTAACAAACAAAAACACATTTGAATTATTCCAAAACTACATGTATTTTCCCAGGAGACTACATCAAAATTCTCAAAACAAACGACACTCAACAAGCGTCAAGCTCAATTCTATCACTGATTCTAATTTTCATAAGCAGCTAAAGAGAACTCAACAAAATCAGAAACAGAGAAGCAAAATATCATGAAGCAAAATATCATGGCAAAAACAGCGTGTCGTTTCTCGCGATAAGCCTATTACCAAACAGAGGATGGGATCGATACCTATTCTTAAAATTGAGGTCAAATTTGGAGTTTCAGTGGCAGACACAGATTGGTAAGCTTCAAAATTGAGGTCGAATTTGGAGTTAGATACAAAAATTATGAATACTGTTTGAATTTAAATCGCAAATACAAAATGCTCTACTTAGGAGCGAACCTGTGAATTGAAATTGTGTCTCTGTCATGAAGATCGAGATGATGAAATTCTCAAAGTGAAGCAGCTCGGATGAAATCATGGGTCGAGATTCAAAATTTTTTTAATTTTTTAGGCTTAATTAGGATAGAGGCTAAAGAGTTTTTATCATGTTTAATGAATGGTATTGGTGAAACTTTTGCTCTTTTGTGGTATTTTTGTCCACAAAACTTGTTTTTGTGGTATTGAGAGGAATTTCTCTATGAAATAACCAAAGATCTCAAAAAAAATTAATCTTACATGAGATACATGTAATTGAACCAAACTACAACCCATGTCTTAAACTCGAACTAAAAACCTAAAGAACATACGAAAGTATCTAATTAAGCAAAGCACATAAGAAATTGTCATCTTCATTATTTTCATTCTCCTATACTCCCGAGCTACTTGCCACCCTTGTAGCATCCTCATTTTCATCATCAAAGTTATCTTCAATGTCACCTAAAATTTAAAGATTAAATTAGTGAAACAAAATAACTTATATGCATATAAACTTTTTTGATACTTTACCTTCAAACTCTGTAAAACCACGCAACCAATTGAGTGTGCAAAGCAATGCCTGAACATTCTTTGGAAGGAGGCGCTTTCTGTACAGATTCAACACCCGTCCTCCAATACTAAACGCCAACTCCGATGCAACAGTAGTAATTTGAATACTAAGCAAGTCACATGCTAGAGAAGATAAATCACCATGACGTTGCCAAACCCTCCTATCTAGCCTAGGATCATCCAAATAAATATCCATATTCGACTTTGTATTGTCTAAACAAGGTTCGATGCTCTTCTCAAGCTCAAAAAGATCATGTCTAATAAGAGACACACACTAAAAGATAAATATGAGGTTTATGATATGAACTTATAACTTAAAAATCGAACAATACTTACATAATTAAGATTATCTTCTAGTGGTGATTCAGTCAGAAGCTCATGTGGAGTTTTTTTTGTCGAAAAGGTGGAAGAAGAAGTCCAAGACTTGGTCCTATATTCTTCGTAAAGCAATTTCAAATTTTACTTAAGAACTTCAATCTTTCTCTCAGAAGTACTGGGATCCAATTAGTTATAAGCTAATTTCAACATTTGCATCTTCAATCTGGGATCTAAACAGCTCACATATCTAGAAAGACATTGTACTCATCCCAATACTTTGCAAACTTAGATTGCATATTCTTAGCCATATTTTCTACATCAACATCACCACAATTGGCATATTTCCTCATTACAACCAACTTAATAAGAAATTAAAAATTTATAAATTTAGCTAGATTTCCATATCTTCTTCACGGATTGTGTTGTGAATAAGCCAAAGCAAAAAATACAAACCGGTCACAAGTGAGAACAAAAACCACTGTAAACTCAAAAAGCTAGAGAGAAGAAGAGAGTAATACAACGAACTCTGAACAATGATAGATCTGAGCAAATTATGTAAGATTATGTATCACCGGAAAAGGAAAACCCACGAGCCACAAACTTTTATCACCGAAAAACAAACTTTTATCACTGGAAAATCATGGTTATGTTGGATTTAGAGTTAGGGTTATGTGTTTCAATTTGTATTGATTGATAACAAGGAAAAGCATAATTTGAGAAAAAAGATGAAAAATGTACCACAATTACCAATCATGACAAAGTGAGAGAAACGCTGCGTTAAAAAAAAAAATATTTTACGGATTTTTCATGGACAGCTTTACAAAATTGCAGTGCGTGATTATTATAAAAAATTCTACTTTTTAATGATTAAAAATGTTGTATATATTGAGTTAAAATAGGCGTTCCAAAAGAGAGTACGCGCACCAAAAGAAAAAGATTTGAAGGAGTGAATTGTTTTTTTTTCTAAACTAAAATAACTTCAACATTAACATATATGTTCACATATTTATTTGATATTAATATGATATATATATATTACATAATTATATAAAGAATTATTTTTTCGATTCGTTAATTTTCATATCAATGTTATTAATAAATTTTATGATTTCTCAAGTATCTTAAGCAAAAACAAAATTACAATTGTTAGTGACATTAGTACAAAATTTGTTTGTTACATGTATATAATGTTCTAATTTTAAAATATTTAGCAAATTATAAATACTCATTATTTTCATAGAAATTTTATGTTAGGTTTATTTCTTTGTCTTACTCTTTTGAAAATCTTAATGAGTTTAAAAG
>OVAY01002354.1:0-18519 GCA_900406395.1 Kernera saxatilis | reverse complement strand
TAAAAAAATTATTATCTTATTATCTTATCGAATTTTATTAATTTTTACACTAGTCTAACTCGGAACCGGAAAAATTTATTAATTTATCGAGTATTAATTTAAAGAGGTTCTACTATATTGTTTTTTTATGCTTTCCAGTTTTTTTGCTGTGTATGAAAATTTACTAGAAATAGTGACATTAATGCTCAAGTTTCTATAACGTAATTTACTAGAAACACTATTGCTTGTCAATATATATATTAAACAAAGTTTTTTTTTTTTTTTCGGTAAACAAATATTAAACAGAGTTGATGAATGAAGATGCAAATAATCGACCGAAATCTGATTGATGTTGACTTTAAGATGTATTATTAATGCTTAGGAATCCAAGACAAGAGACCATCATCTTTTTAGTAGATTTGTTGAAAACGTTGCTTATGTCCACATTCTGTTTGAATTTTGAGGTTGATTAATCATAATATTTTAACTGATATAATATATAATCTCATTTTATTTATCTATTTTATCTTTATGTATATAAAACGCAACTATTACCCGCCCGAAAAAGTCGGGTCGGGTCGGGTCGGGCGGGAGAAACAACGTCGGTTGAGCCGGATAAGCATGGATACTGCGAGATTTTTCCATCTCAGAGCTAAGTTGAAATTAGTAAAAGTTACTGAGAGAGCCAAATTAGTAAAAAAGCTACAAATATTACACAAACACACAAACTGGTGACAGATTCAACAAGTGACGCGTGAAACCATACATAAACTAATAACAATTAACAAGACAAGAATGTTAGCATTTACCATTAAGAACAAAACAAAAACCAAAGCTGATTTTGACAAGAACATAATGTAACCAAGGAAAACAGCATCATCATCATCATCATCATCGAGGGAAAGTCATTCAGCTAGCCAAATGGTTTGGGGAATTGTTGAACATACTGTGCCACATGTAAGCTCTTGACAAAACCATTTCGAGCTCTTGGTCTGTCCATATATGTGTCGGAAGGTGTTGCAGGAACATTACCATCTCTTGGAAGTCCAGCTTCTTCAGCTCATCTGACCACTGCATTGTTCACAAAACACAACTTGTAATCAATTCTTCTCATGGTAAAAAGAATAAAAAAGTTACAATGTTTGAACTTGAAGACTCTTTCAATGTTCAATGTTTCTTACCGTCAAGAGAAAGCTAGCATATATATACACTAGGAAGTCTGGCAATGCATCTCCTTCAGCAAGATAAGTGTCCCATAGGCGGTTGATGAGACTGAAAGGGATCTAGAAAGCTCAAAGGTTTTGTCAGGTTCCATAACAAAAAAAAACTGAAATAAGACAACGAGCGGTCTGAGAAACGGTGATAAAATGGTGTCTAACCTCACGAATCAGAAGACAGTTATACCACCGGAAAGCAAACTGAAGAAACTCCAGTCCTTGCTCTTCCAGGTGTCTTGAAACAGGTTCTAGTATATAAACAAGGCAATGCGGATTGAGACAATGTTAACTCTACATCCTAAAACAATTTTTCAGGCCTAGATTGTAAGATTGTGGGTTTTTATGAATCAATGCACTAGCAACTGCAGTATGATAGCATCAAGCGTCATGACAAGCCAATTAGCAGCAACTAGATATTATCTCTCTATGACATCAACGCAGATAAGCAGAAGCGTGATTACGCCAAGCCAAACTCAACACAACCATTGTTAAGGACACAAACTTCAAATTTCCAAGAAATGCAGAAAATGTAAATTAAGGACTACATGGTAACATGACGAAAAAAGGACCCAATACAGTGAACATGATTTTGTAGAGGGGTCATATGCATGTCATAAGTTGTTCTACTTACTCAATCACCAGAGACACATCCAATTAAGATTAAGCAAAAGCAGGAACCTACCATCAATACGCCTGACCAATTCCTTTAGCTTAAACACAAGTCTCTGGATTCCAGGTTGAGCAAACGTGTAATGATCTTGCATACCATCAAGTAGCTTTGTTAAGCACCAGTAGCAATCTGCTTCTACATCTGAGACTTTTTCAGCAGATAGATCGGACATTGACCAACTGTCTACACCGCCTTCTAGATATTCTGACAAGAAAGTAACTAGAAAGGGAGTGACCAGATCATTTATTCCCTGAACATATCCACTCGCTGGATGCCTAATGGCCCTGGGAACTCAGCAAATTAATTGTTAACATTTAGCTTTCAACATAATCTTCCAACTGATTGTTAAGTTGACCGAAGAAAAACTATTATCAAAGCCTGCATTAGTGCATTCTATAACTCACCACGTGTAGAGAATACGCTCCAATGATTTCTGCACCTGTGCTTGCTGAAAGAAACTGACGTCTGGTACAGTCCTTGGACAGTCAACAGCAATCTGAGAAAGAATACAGTTGCTAAGAGACTTCACCAACTTTTGAAGATTCTCTTAGAGAAGCACTGAGACTACGAGGAAAAACCTGTCGAAGCATATTGATCTCATCATCAGAACGTTCGGAATCTGGAAGGTCATAAAATTGGCCAACTGATTCCAGATATTCGAGACGTTTTCTTCTCAGGACAGCCTCCCTTCTATCTGAATTAGGTGGTGCATATCCCTGTTGTCAGTTTATATTTAAATTCAAATATAAAAGACAACCCAAAAACCAAAATTGTTGCTGCAGAGAATGCTGATAGGAAGAGCTAATAACATAAACTATCTGACTAATGAAAGTGTGACCTCATTCTGAGTTTAAATAAGCTAAACAAATATTTACAGAAGATATTATGATAATCAGTATAGTAACTGGAATTGTTAAAAGAAAAAAGGACAAGATATTGCACCACAAACAAAAGGAGAATGTACATAAAAAGGATAAACGGATTACAAGTCAAAATGATCAGAAGTTTAACATTGACAATGTTAAATAGTGCGTACCAAGAGAAGCCGCCAGACGTCAGGCCGCATATAGTGTGGCACACCATTCCACGCTAGCTCGCGCAGTTTCTCTGCAGGTAAGAAGAGGAAAGTAAAGAAGGCATATCATATTAACCAATTAACAGAAGATAAGAAGAACAAAGTGGAGTATTTGATTGAGCTATGTGGAAAAACACAAAAGGCCATGTACGGCAAGTGATAACTTAAACCTTGACAAGATTATCATTCACATGGGATTCACAATCAAAACAGATTTCAGGTCACCATGAAGATCACTACATGAAAGGAAAAGTAGAGTACCTAAAATGACGGTTGTTTCTGAAAGCACTTTGTTGAACTTCATAACTCTTGCAGAGTCACTTGATCTAACACCTATCTTCAGGTTTTGGACTTCTTTGACATTCCTTTCAACACTGGAGTTTGATCGTAGCTTACCAGCATATGTATTATCATGTTTCTTGCTTGAATTGTGATCTTCCACCTGCATAAGCTCTCATAATTTTTAAATTTCCCTTCATAAAGGAAGAAGAAGAGAAAAGCTCAAATCATTTCCACAGCTATACCTCAACGGGATTCTCCAAGCGCTCATTTCTTCCGGCGTCATTCTCCGACAAGCTCCGGTGATATGTTGGAGATATAGGGTCTTGAGGAGGATCCGGTCTCCTAGTCAACAATACCTTACCAGGAATACTCCTACCTTTAAGAAACCTAAAGCAAAAACAAGAACAAAATCAGCAAATTCGGAACAATCAAAATCAACACATTTCTGAAACTCTAGACGAGTGGAAATGATCACGAAAGTAGCATAACAAAGTTACAGATCTAAAGACCTGAATTACAATACATTGAAATCAGAAAAAGGCAAAAAGAAATGCAAGATCCGAGAGGAGAAAACATCAAAGTAGATTTGATTGATAGATTACCCCTGGACGTTCTTGAGTGTCTGATTGAATCTGGAATCGTCGCGCTTTTGCTGCTCGTCTTCTCTCCGCTCCATGTTTTTTTGAGTTCTGATTCCGACGTTCAACAACACAGAAGTGAACCAAGATAGTTTCGATTGAGAAATGGGAGAATTTGGGTTCGATTGCTTTCCATCGATTTCAATGTCTAAAGGCAAAAAGCGATTGGGGCAAAAAGGTGATTAAAAACCATCTCAGCCAAAAATTGATTTTTAATCGCAAATGATGGATTGAGGCGTAAATCACAAAGAAAAAGAAAAAGAAAAAGAAAAAGAAAAAGAATTAACTGGGCTCGACTTTGTTTTATATGGTTTGGCCATTAAAAAGTTCATTGGTTAGTCCATGAAAACGTCAAAACCATGGTAAATTTTTTACGAATTATACTCCAAAAAGTATCAAAATATCACACTACTCAACAGTCAACACACAACACCGTGTAATAATTTTTTTATATTTTTTTTATTAAAAACAACCTGGAGTGTAGGTTAAGTTAGGAGTAGAAAAGATGTTTTCTCTCTCAATTATATCAGCAATTTCTACACAAAGATGACATTAACAAGGGATTCTCTGCTAGGTTCACCTTCTGATGAGTGACACAGTTAAGAATAATTAAAAAATCTCAGAAGCTATAGATATTTCTCTCTCATTTTAAGTTGAAAGCAAAAGGAAAGAATGACCACATCACATGAATCTCCTCTGCAAAACAGGAAAATGGCTTCTGATTCAGATTAGTCACACCGGGTTTTCTCTTGTTTACTGAATCAAATGGTTCAAAATGAGACGATCAAGGCAATGAGATGGGTCTCTCTGCGTCCATGCGCTCGATCACCCTTCTAGCTTCTTCTTCTGTTGCTGGAACCACATTCCTTATCCTCAATCCATCTTTCATGGCCTCAGGTCTCACACTGAACGTGAAGTAGAACCTGTTGGAGACCTACCACATAAAAATCACATCACCATCACATGTTATATAAACACTCTTCACAACCTAAACTTGTAACGTGCATAGCTCAAACTTTTTTAAAGTTATCTGTGTACACTTACTTCGCTAGACCTGAGCTCTGGACTTGTAACATGAGCTACAACCTCGATGTTTATCAGCGGTTCAGCTGAACTGTTAGCTTCTGTGTACAATACGCGTGATTTAAAACGAAGAAAGTTTCCAACATCCACCTGCATCATTATAAAAACTCCCTCCCAATCGATTTCTTCTATGGCTACCATATATATCACTTCTTTTATTTTACCTTAATTTAATGAAAAGATGAGAAAGAAATGGACTCACTGGTTTGATAAAATCGACGCGGTCAACTTCAAGAAAACGTGGTGATACTCCAGCGAAGGTGTACGCATTGGAGAATGCCAGCTCAAAAGCCTTGCGCATCAAGAAGCCTCCAAATATTCTACCATGAATATTCCGTTGCTGTGGCTGGCAGATCAATGAGTTTTCATGTGTAGTATCCTTAATTAGGATGCTGTCCCGATCTGCAAGAGCTGGCATGTCGAGGAATACCCGTCCTTCTGCTAATAACTCATTTAGCCTCTCTATGTCCTTCAACTTCTCATGCTCTTCTTTCCTTTCAGCTCTCTTTTGTTTTCGTAGTTTGTTCCTCTCTTCTGCTTCTTTCCAGAGCAATTTTTCATGTTCAGTTTCTGGCAAGACTGGGTTAATTGGAGTTGACTTGCCTGTCTTGGCATCCCGAGCTACAAATGTAAAGTTTGCTTCAAGAGCAACCGACTCAGAGGGGTGGTTGGCATCTGCAAAATCTTGCTATTATAAGATTCAGCAAAGCAACAATTCATTCTTGTTGAGTATTGGTGGAGATTATCGAAGTTTGAAAGGGAAAAAAACCATTACTTAACAAGGGATGTCAGTTTTATAACTTTTATTGTATGAATACAGAGATATTACTGAATTAAAAGGTACCATGAAAGTTATTTTTTGTTTATTATAGAATTGACTATCAATGAAAGCCCAAAGACTAGCGGACTGAACGCCAGTAAGCTGGTTACAAGAAAGATAGATATAGTTCAAATTCAAACTACATTTACCAGTTCAAGCATGAAACCTAACATAACCCATTTAACTTCAAATTCAATCAGCTTTTTTACTTATTTTGCTAGCAAAATATAACACCAACTATCTGAGTGTCTATCATCCATGTATCTTTCCATGTTCGTTGGTTCAGATGAAAGCCATTAGAGACAAATAGAATTTTTGAGGAACCTGAGCAAAAAGATTGTCAAGTACAGAGAAACTGATACCTTGACTTTGGAGTACTTGTAATTGCATCTCCATGGATGATCTTCCGACCCATGTAACAGCGCCTACTATACTGAGGTCAGCATCCACACGAATTGGTCTTTTCATGATAATCCTGTCCACCGAAGCAGTCACCAAAATCATTGATCTCGCACTGCCATCACCGCTGCAATGCTGTTCAGAAAAAAAGCATACAAAGCCCAGTTTCCCAATTACTCAGGATTGCAAACACATGTGAAGATGATACTAGAGAAGGAACACAATTGAAGAACAAGAGCCAAAATAGGAGGCACTAACTTATCAAGGTAAAGCTTTCACAATCCATAAACTTCTAAGCTCATTATATTAAGCCAGAAACTATCAAAGCCAATATTCAGGGGTAGCCGTTCAATCCAAATCAATTGCCGGAAAATAATCTTATGAGAAGTTAGATGTGATTCTAGAGCTACGAAATGATAAAACACCAGAAAACAACAGGATCAGAGTAAGAACCTTGAAGGAGATAGTTCCAGCAAGAGCGTCAAGATCTTCAACCAATTTACCCGTACGAATCTCGTTCCAAGGATTCCTGTACTGCTCGCGAAGCACGAAATCAGAAGAAAACTTGTAGAGAATGGAGGTCCGGCTCCGCGACGGAGACTTGGCGGCCAATTCTGAACGAGAATCGTCTCCGGTAGGGTTTTCGAACATGTTCCGTCTGGCTTCCCAGAGCGCATTGGTCACCGGAGAATGATACATTCCAGGCCACAAACTGATGGGTTTCCGCATAGAAGATCCTGCGTCGATCGAGTTTTGATCAGGACTTTCGTCTGGCGGTGCCGTGGAACTCCACATCTTCTGAGAATCGGACGACCTCGAAGCCGGAATCCAAAATCCAGAAACAGGCTTCCCGCGTCTTCTCCGAAGAGAATGCGAAAGAAGATTTGCCGCTGATGATCTCATGGATCCACGATGATGGGTGCAAAGGATTTGGGAGGAAGAATTTTCCTTTTTAAGCAATTGAATTACTCATTCTTTCACCATTGTGTTTCAACTTCTCAGCGAGCTAAGTGCTAACCACGCTACACTGGTCTCTCTCTTTCTGTGAAAAGCTAATATTGATATGAAAATTTTAATATTAAAAGGCACACATTAGAGTAATTTTTTCAAAAAAAATATCAGAATTTTCCTTTGTTTTGACCAATCAAAAGACAAATAAAAGAAAAGTATGTTAGCTTGTTTTGTTGAAAAAAGTAGAAAAGTTGGGTAAATAACAAAGCAAATAAAATGAGGAAAATGTATTCCTCTAAAATCCATTCTATTTTCTTCTTGTTTGTTTTAGTTTTTTTTTTTTTTTAATTCCTAGTCAGAGCCATTAAATTAGATGCAAATTACATTTGGACTTTTGGCTTCCAAAGCTCTAAATAAGTTTGAAAATCTAGAACTAGCTTTAAAGTTGAAAACAAATTACTCATATTTTCTATTTTTATTTAAAATCTTCAAATCTACAAGCTAAACATGACCAAAATTTAGAGAATTGATTTGAGAAACCAAACATAAAATACATGAGAGATGTCCATCAATTTATGCGCAAAATGGATTCATCGATGAAAGAGATGTTGTCATTTTTTTTTTTTTTTTTGAAAGAGGAAAGAGATGTTGTCATGAGAGATCCATCTATCGTGTTTCATCAATTCACCAGGCGATATATTTTCCCTCGATTAGATGATGTCCGATGAATTAACGGAGAGAACAATGTTTCATGAAATGGGATTAAAACAAACTTGTTTAGAGAGATATATGTGTTTATCAAGGAGAGAGATGTTTGATCTTTGATGTACTTTTGCAATTAAAAATAATCGAAAATTTGGTTTACAATAGCAATTTTTTTTAAAAAAATATAAGAAAAAACTGAAGGTATAATCAAATTTTCTCAAAATATTCAAAATATGTTTTAGACCTTCTAATAATTAGGCATTGCAACTTATAAATAATTTGTTTCTCTTAACTTATTTGATATAGATTAGGTTACATATCTGGAATTGAAAATTAAATACTTATGTAGATATACTAAAAAATTAAGGGGTTTTGTCCTTTAAAGTTTAAACAATAATCAAAATACAACAAAGCAAAAAAAAAAAAATTGAGTTCAATTATAGAGAAACAGTAACACAAAAAAAACATTTCTTGATAGAGATTAAAAAAAAAAACTCAAAGGAAGGAAAAGCCAAAGGAGAAAAGTCTGGTTTCCTTTTGGCCCGTTTTATATCCTTCCCCGCGGTTTGCCCATCTGTCTCTCTCTCTCTCTCAAGCAAAAGCCTCCTCCTTCTCCACTCACTCTCTCTCTCTCTCTCTCTGTCATCTACATAGAGACAGAGGAGACAATCATACGCAACGATCCCCTAAAGAGATCCAGAGAGAAGTCTCAGCTGAAGCACGTTTTGGGAAAAGCCAGATTTTGACGGGTAAAGAATTTTCCTTTATTTCTCTGTGTTTGGATTGCGATCAATTCTCTCGATTTTCTTCTTTTTAAGGCTTCTTGGATCGTTTCCTCTTGATCCATCTTTCCTTTCTTTACTTAGATTTTAAATTCTCTGATTCGATTCTGTTTTCTGTCCCCATTTGAAGATCTTCGTTTTCGGATGCTGTTCTCAGTCTATGAATTCTTTTGATTTGAGCGTAAAATTCGAGTAGATTTCTCGTCTGGGTAACGTATCTGATTTGAAATTTTAGTTCTGTTGCTTGGTAATTTGTGATCTTTGATTCCCTTTTGTTTTTTTCTTTCAATTTCGCTAAGTAGTTGACTATTGCCGACCTTATCTGGCGGCAAAGTTTTGTCCCTTTCTGATTGTTATCTTGCAGTTGGATTTCTGGTCTGGGTATTAAGTAATGTTCGCCTAATCAAATGTTGATTTGTTGAGAATTTGCAATTTTTTTTATGAATTAAGAGCTACTCATTGTTCTAAAAGCTGTGCTTATTAAAATTCCAATCTTGATGCGAATCTGATTACGCCTGGTTTGTAAAGACAGTTATCTGAAAACAAATTTACTGTGATCTGTTAGATGGTTCCAATATGCCCAACCATTTCACTGAGCAGAAATGATATTTTCCTGTTTTCATTTTGGAGGTAGTGAGCTAAAGCATTAGTCTGAGAATGATTTTGTGCCCTGTGATTTCATATATAGTGTCACGAGCTAGTAGAAGATAGTTTCTTTTATGCATCCATATTCAGTTGGTTTGAACGGTTTCAGGAACTAAACTCTGTGGAGGATCTATATTTGAAGAACAGAACAAGGATGCGCAGGTGGATCTGTTGTGGGCGTAAAACAAGAGATTCAAATTTATCAAATGATGAGGAACATCTGAAAAGTCCATGGCAGCAATCTGATGGTATGTTGCAGACAGGAGTTTTCACTTAACTTACTGAAATCTCCTGTCTATGTATGGTTCTGATTCGTGATCTATTGGGAATGGATTCTAGTGGTACTGTTTGCGTACTAAATAGAGGCTTCAGGTTTCAGGCTCCGTATAATTAGTATCATATTTACCCGCATAAGGATTAGGAGTTGACTGTTCTAATAGGATACGGTTTTTGCTTGTCATTAAATATGTAGCAAATCATAAGAATCCAAAACCACAAGCTGTTGCAAAACCTGAGGTGCAGAAGGAAGCTCTTCCCATTGAAGTTCCTCCCTTGTCTGTGGATGAGGTCAAAGAAAAGACTGACAATTTTGGATCAAAGTCATTGATTGGTGAGGGATCGTATGGAAGGGTATATTATGCAACTCTAAATGATGGGAAAGCAGTTGCTTTGAAGAAACTCGATGTTGCGCCTGAAGCTGAAACAAACACCGAGTTCTTGAGTCAGGTTATAAATTTTGTTTCAATCCCCCTTCCGTTCCCTTCCCTTCCCTCTTTTATCTTCAGGAAACGTGTCTTTACATGCTTTTGCTTGCTTCTCCTTAGGTTTCCATGGTTTCAAGACTGAAGCATGAGAATCTCATTCAACTGGTCGGTTATTGTGTTGATGAAAATCTTCGTGTTCTTGCTTATGAGTTTGCTACGATGGGATCACTGCACGACATTCTACATGGTATGATGAGCTTCCCTGCTCATTCTTGCTCTAATTCCTTGGTTGGGAAACAAAAAACTATTTGAAATATCCATGGTTGTTCGTGTTGTAATGTGCTATTGTTACAGGTAGGAAGGGAGTTCAAGGTGCACAGCCAGGCCCAACACTTGACTGGATAACGAGGGTGAAAATAGCCGTTGAGGCAGCTAGGGGTTTAGAATACCTTCATGAGAAGGTTCAGCCTCCTGTAATACATAGAGATATAAGATCTAGCAATGTGCTTCTTTTTGAAGACTATCAAGCAAAAGTTGCTGATTTTAATCTCTCAAATCAAGCTCCTGACAATGCTGCCCGTCTTCACTCTACAAGAGTCTTGGGAACCTTTGGCTATCACGCTCCAGAGTAATCTTTCTGAAAACCCTAAAGATTTCTTGCATCCTAATAACTCAATCTATCTGTTATTTTCAGTTCTTACTGTTCCCATCTGCAGATATGCTATGACTGGACAGTTGACGCAGAAGAGTGATGTGTATAGCTTTGGGGTTGTACTTCTAGAGCTTTTGACAGGAAGAAAACCTGTGGATCATACAATGCCGCGTGGCCAACAGAGTCTTGTAACCTGGGTATGTTGTTTATCTGCTCCCTGTCCAAATCTGTATCCTGCTCCTGTCTTAAGATTTGGAATTTGCCGTTTATTGTTCAGGCTACACCAAGACTCAGTGAAGATAAGGTGAAGCAGTGTGTTGATCCAAAGCTAAAAGGAGAATATCCTCCTAAATCAGTAGCTAAGGTACTGCATTCATCCAACGAGTATCCAAATATCTGAAAATTGGGAAAATTTACTCAGAATTGTATGAATGTGTGATGTGGTAACGCAGCTAGCAGCGGTGGCAGCATTGTGTGTGCAATACGAATCTGAGTTTAGACCAAATATGAGTATAGTTGTGAAAGCTTTGCAGCCACTTCTCAAACCTCCAGCGCCAGTCCCAGTACCGGAATCCTGAGTTTTGTGCAACAGAGTTGGATTCTTTGTTCATACAAAGTGAGATTTGGGGGAAAAAAACAAAAAAAGTATATGATGATTATTAGTTGGCATTTTGGTGTGAAAGGATGATACTTTAATATATTGCATTTGTTATGTCTATTGGAAACAGGCTTTTTTATTTGCTTGGCGTGGAGAACAAAGATGTATTGCATTTGCTGTTCTTTTATTTTTTCCTTGTAGAGAAAGAATCATTTGAATATTTGGTATTCTGATTCTACCCTTTACAGAGTCAAAACACAGTCGCCAACATGTTGTGTATATATAATACTATAATTATTTTCAACCACCCAGCTGTATTCAACTAACCAGCAAGAAAATCTGTCGCTAGCTCTCTCTGATGCTGCAATTTATCAAGATCAAGGTTATGAGAAAATCCATGGATCCCTTACTTGGTTTAGGAATGATGATTTTGATTCCGAAATCATTCACATTCCGAAATCAGGGAGTAGTGCGTTTTCCAATTATCTTTTTTTTTTTTCTTATAAAATATTTGTCAAGTGTGACACAATATATAAACAAAAGGTTCCATCCCACTGTTTTGGTTACGCCCCTTTGGTCTTAAGGGTATAGATTATAGACAAACCATTTTTTTTTTGTTTTTAAAGAGAAAGGTATGGACAAACTTTATCGACTAATATACATTTATCCGAAAATTTTATATTGTTTCGGTTATTTAAATATTAGAAATAATCAGTCAAAATTTTATAATTGTTATTTATGCACTGCATTTGTGATGGCCACAACTCATTTTTACTCAGTTCATTCTGCACTGTTAATTTGTTTCATCCATTTACCTGTTAATTAAGCATTAACCATATTTTTTTAATTTGTTCCACACCGTCTATTTTACTGTCCCCGTGCAATCCTACGGTATTAATCTTGAACTAGTACTGTTGCAAGAGCCAAAAAAATGGTAACTAAACCACATTGTTCACTTTGATGTTTGATAATTATGAACTAAACCACAAAATGTTAGACATTTTGACACCACAATGCATCTACTACAACCATTTAATTACATCTTTTGGTCGTTAGAATATGTTGTTTTATATTTTAGAAAACAATTTTATTTTTTATCAAATATCATTAGGACCTTGTTAAATGTTAATGCAAACTTAATGTTTCCTTCCATTTACAATTTTTACAAAAAATAAATAATTAAATATTGTTTTTCTTATAAATAAACAAAACCAGTTTATTTAATATGTAAAAAATTAAAATAAAAACGGATCCTAAATTTACTTTTAGATGGTTTGACACTTTGACTTAAACAAGATTGATTATCATCAAAATGAACATAAAACAAAAAGCCCCATATATAATTGAATTAATATTGACTTAATTGACAATTCTCCATAAGATATTATTCTAATTAAAGTAGCCAACATAGTATAGAAAGACTATGACAAGAGCTTTAGGGTTTTATGCTTTAAAAGTAGATCCAGAAGCTATGTAGAGTATATATGAGCTCATATTATTCACACACATACATATATAGAGCATATGTATGTAGATATTGCATATATAGACAAAGGTACGAGAAAGCGCATGGCGGGGCAACGTGAGAGTGTGCATGAACTGTTCCCTCCACGTGTGAAACGTGAGTTGCGATCAACTTCCATGAGGTTGGCTCACGTGTGGGCCATCACGTGCCACGTTGTACCAACTTGTGGTCGTAACCGTAGCCATGTCACACTTGCACTCTCTTGGCTTTTCACAAAGGGCAAAGAAACCAAAAGATGTCGTAGATGGAGAGTAACTAAAGTTACAACTAGAATATTAATTTCTTTCTTTTGGTCTGGTCTTTCACTTGTCGTTTTATGTGTCTAAGCATGTTTATAATCAATTCAATGTGGTGCCTTGATTATATATAAATTATGTGTCTTTTTTTTGTCAGCAAAACATGTGTGTCTATGACTCTAGATGCATATCAAGAATGAAGTCAGTGTAATTAACAAATTATATGTTTAATTAAGAGAACTGAGTCAATGTTTGTTCAACTCAATGACAAAATGCTTTTGACCTCTTTACAAATTTTTTTATAATTTTTTCTACATCTGTCGGATCATATTTTCTTAAACCGCGAAACGTTTTCATTTCATTGCTAAATTGACAATGAATAGATACTATAGTCTAGCTAGTTTTCTTTTTCTTTTTACATCTGATTACATCTTACTTTCTTGATATGAAAGTTCCCAATAATAATAATTAGATTGGACATTACTAGAATCTCGTAATCACGTGTGAATATATATATTTGTTTTCAAAAACGTTCAAATACAACCCCACAAATTTAACATTGATACCAAAAAAATATACAACCCCACAAAATGCTTTGTACGACCAATGTCGATGTATTATTCTCCGAAGAATAAATATGAGAGATGAAAACACAAAGGTAAACCTAAAACTGCTCTATAAATTGAGGGCAGTTCATGAACTCTATATCTTCAAACCAGTACTACAAAATCCACTAAATCAGAAACACAAAAAAAAACCCTAGTTAAAAATGGCAGTGATGAGCCACAGCAACGTAGAAGGCAGGCTATACGAGTCAACTCGGACTCGGCCGATTCCTTACTCACAAACTGGTGGCCAAGAGAACGGAGGAGACGATGACGACGACGACTGTGACGTGGCTCCCGCCGCTTGATCATGTGCATTTTTTCGTATGCTATTATAAACTTTAATAACAATCAATTAATTAAGTAGTAATTGTGCTTCTTGTCATATAGAACCACACACACACATATATATACATTTAGCTGAAGCAGTACTAGATCGTGCCTGTATTTATCCATGTCGCAAGCAGGCTTTTATTATTTACTAGATAAACAACATTTTTGACTTTAGCTAGCTTAAAGTTATAATATAATGTATCGTGTCTCAACTACTTATGAATCATGAAATAATATTACATTATGTACACAAGATTTGTGGTTATAGTATAATTCATATATATATATATATATATATATTAATTTATGTTATACAATTCTCATCTTCATTTGCTCAGCCTTCTGTCGTCTCTAAACCTCTTAGGACAACTTACAGCAAATATTTAGTAAATTAATATATATATGACTCAAATGTGAGGTATATATTAAGAAATGAGTTGTTAAAATACTTGGACTTGTATACTTAGAATTTGAGAAATAAATACAATTGATATGAATCTAAAAGTTTAGAACATTGTTAATTTCTTGAACAGCTAGCTGTTAGCCAAGAATGACCCATGGTGATCATTAACCAAAGAGACTAGTTTGTTGCGCACAACTTGGCTCTAGAATCAATCGATCTCTTGGCGAAGTACTTGACCAACCTGCTAGTCAAGCATCAGATTCAGAAGCATTCAGCACCACTATGTTTTTCCCAATTTGTAAGTACATTTATGGATGTATGTATATATGTATTTATGTACATGTCAATATCCCTGAAAAATATAGTACAGTGTTTATGTTTTAAAATTTCGAAAACAATCCTGGATCTCGATGGCCGTCATCGACCCATGTCAACACTTAGTAATAAATCAGAATGGTTTAGTTGTAGATGCAATAGAAGATCAGTTCTAATTAGTTGTGGATAAAGATTGTTTGAAAAAATAGGGTTGTGTACAATATTTCGTAAGGCTACATCGTTTGTACATTTTTTTCTCCGGGCTGCCTCGATTCTTTCAAATGGACCACTAGTTTCACACATCTAGACTTGATTAGTCAATGAAAATTTTACAATTTGCTCAATAACTATATTCATTTTAGTCTCACTAACGCAACATGTATCGTTTAGCTAGCTCCACGTCTCCTTTTAAGATAGTACTTTTCGATATTTTGAATTTCTGTTACTGTTTCTCTTATAACGAATGTGTGAGTTGTAATATTTTTAAAAAGTATTAATTCCAACTCTTTTTTGTTAGTTTATGTCTCCTCATGCTTTTTATATTGAACTGTTTAATCTTTTTATGCCTTTGGTTTAAGGGATTCTTCTTTGTCATCTTTGGTGTTATTTAAGTATATTAATAACAATATTCTTCAACATAAAACATTCAAATTTATAATATTTTATTTTAATTGAGTAATCCAATTAATATTTATATATCATGTACCCGCTTCCTTGTTTTAAAAATAAAAATCACTTTTGTTTCCAAATATTTTGTTTTTGCATACCCATTTGTGATTTCATGCAATCTAAGCTATTTGCAAAACCTTAAAAATCACTAGAAGTGTATTGAGTATTTTTTCCAATAAATCACTAGATATACATTTCCAATAATCGTATATGTTTTATATTTTTTTAAGCAAAAATCGTATAAACATTGTCTATTTACCCTCTACAATAAATGAAACAGCTAATAATTAGTTATAAAACAAAGATATATTATAAGTTGTAGAAACTTTATTAATGCGTACAAAGTCTATAACATACACTTTATGAAGCAGAAGAAGTATATGCTTATTGTGTACGTGCATACAACTTATAACAAGTGTTGGATAGCTTGTCTGAGTAAACAGTTGTTTTCCTATTACAACTCACACTTCTTATTAATATTGCACTTGCACAACTAGGTGATCAAGAGAGAGCATCTTATACAACCGAAGATGGAAATGCAATAAGAGGGAACTTGCGGCAAACATCGATACCAACGGCTTCAGCTAGATCAGATTGATCCCCCTGTGGTCGAACCGCGATCCTCCAGTCAAATCGGCCTACAAGGTTGGCCACTGCCATTTCTGCCAAACCCAAAGCGAAACCTATCCCGGGACAAATCCTTCTCCCTGATCCGAATGGAATGTAGTTCAAATCTTTTCCTCGATAATCCAAAGCTGAATCTAAGTGTCTCTGTGGTTTGAATTCTTTTGCGTCTGGTCCCCATATCGGAGTGCCTCTTTGGATTGCCCAAGCATTGATTATCACCTGGACATGTCTCCATTACAATTTTATCCAAAATCATTTGCTCTATATATAGGAATAGCTAGGATGGTAAACAATTATTATAATTTATAACTAGCACCATGATTTTATTAATCAAAACATTTTTTTTTTTAGTTTATGACCAAAATATCTATATCTTTAATTACAAAAATGACTTAAGACGTATATGTAAAGTTATGTGGGAACAAATGCTGGTTTAAGAACATATTTCTTTTCCAAATGATAACCGTGATAATAAATATAATTATTTACATATAAGAATTTGATTTGCTAAAGATAGATAGTTTACCTCTGTCCCTGCGGGTATGTCATATCCCATTAACTTGACATCTTCACTCAATAGCCTGGGAAGCATCAGTGGAAGAGAAGGATGCAACCTGAGCACCTCTTTAGTCACGGCTTTTAAGTATTTCTTCTTCTCAACTTCTTCTTCTTTTATGTATGAACTATGTCGCATAATAGTTGCCCGAATCTCGTCTTGGAGTTTCTTCATACAGTCTGGATGTCTTATGAGCTCCGTCATTGTCCATTCTAGTAGAGTTGAAGTTGTTGATGTTCCTCCTATAAACATATCCTGATATATATGAAGTAATGAAAGTTACATGTCATTACTCAAACTAGTAATATTGCATATGTAACCATAGTTATTAATGAAATTGGCTTATAATGATCCTACCAAGATCATAAATTTTACGTCGTTTCTTTGAACCTGGAATCCACTACTCTTCTCTCTTTCGATTGATAACAAAATATCCACGAAATCCGCTTTTTGTTTACCCGCCTCTAAATGTTCTTGCACCACTTTGTCCATAAGATCGCTAAAACCGCGACTCACTTCCTCCACTTTATCATTGAATCCGCGGATTCTATCTATCCATGCCAAAGACGGGACATATTCCCCGATCGGGAACTCGCCAAGAAGCTTCACACTACAAGAAAACATGCAGTTTTTCGACGGAATTTATGACGGAGCATTAGCCGTCGAAAATTTTCGAAGGAAAAGCGATGGATTACTGACCAAAAAATTCCGTCTAAATCCCGTCGCAAATTACCGACGGATTCGCGACCGATTACAAACAACAACGAATTCGTCTTAATTCCGTCGGAAATTTTCGACGGATTTGTAACCGGTATAACCGCGTCGGAAATCCATCATAAATCCGTCATATAGAATTATAATGTTTTTAAAAATTACAATACATTGTGATTGTTATCTATAGAATTGTAATTTATTTTTATATATTTGTAACATTTTGATGATTATATACTCTAGAATTATAATGGATTTTTAATAAATTCAAAACTGTAAATTCTTTTATAAATATTAATGTAATGTATGGCTTACAGATTTTCGACGGATTACTAACAGAAACATAAAATTTTTAAATCCCTCACAATTCCGTCACAAATTTTCGACGGATTACTAACGGAAACATAAAATTTTTAAATCCCTCACCATTCCGTCGGAAATTTCCGACGGCTTTCTAACGGCACCCTGAAATTTGAAAGGCCGTCACAAATCCATCATAAATTTTCGACGGAATGTTGACGGCTTCTTGAAAGTCCATCAGGAATCCGTCGGAAATTTTCGACGGATTTATGACGGTTTAGGGTATTATCCAACAAATCTCTTTCTAGCCGATCACATACAAAATAACTCATGTATTTTAAGTCCCAAAGCATCAGAAATATAACTAACACTAGTATGAGAAGTTTGACAAAATAATTAATCATAATATTTTACACTAAGAGTAGTAGTGCATGTAGTTATATAGTATAAGTTATAAAATTGATTAGTTTTAAGATGTAAATGAATTTTAGATTGTTTATGTAAACATAATTTATGTTATTACAGTGTACTAATGTTATTTTATATCTCAAACATCGATTTTGTTGAAAATCATGTTTCAATACCCTAAGTTGTCGAAAATTCGTCAGGAATCCGTCACAAATTTCCGACGGATAACTAACGGAAAAATAAAATTTTTAAATCCCTCACCATTCCGTCGAAAATTTTCGACGGCTTTCTAACGACACCCTGAAATTTGAAAGGCCGTCACAAATCCGTCGGAAATTTCCGATTAATTTTTTAAGGATTTCAGATGGAATTTTTAATATTATTTTTTAATTGGCCGTCAGAATACCGTCACAAATTTGTGACGGATTTTCGATGGTTTCAAAATTTTTAGCGCCAAAATCCCAAAATTTGACCGCCAAAATCTGAAAAACAAAAATTTAAACTCCCGCTAAAATAGTGATTCCGACGGATTTCCGACGGAAAATTCCGTCACAATTTTTTTTATAAATAAGACCTCCTCTTCTCATTTTTTCACAACTCTAATTTCACTCTTTCTCTCTAAATTCGGTCA
>OVAY01002353.1:0-18523 GCA_900406395.1 Kernera saxatilis | reverse complement strand
AGAACATAGATTCCCTTTCTTGGTTAAGGTAGGCTCTAACAAAATGCAGTGTTTACGCATCCCATTTATATGATTGCTGAGAGAACACATCACAGGTGAATAACTGGAATAGATTCAATGCGAACACCGGAGGTACCCTTGTGGAGAAATGCTGCCACTTCTTTGATCTAATGAGGCTCTTTGCTGGTGCAAATCCTGTATGTGTGATGGCTTCCGGAGGCATGGATGTGAACCACAGGGATGAAGTTTATGATGGAAAAGTACATTTTAATCCCATATTACATCCAATCAACGAAAAGGAGTCTGTATTGCGAGTTTCATACTATATATTTCTATGTGATGCAGGTGCCTGATATAATTGATAACGCGTATGTTATAATTGAGTTTGACAACGGATGTCGTGGGATGCTCGATCTTTGCATGTTTGCTGAAGGAAGCAAAAACGAGCAAGAAATTTCTGTTACTGGTGACACTGGAAAGGTGAGTACTTCTGAAATTTGATGGTTTTTTGGTTCTGTGGGCTTGTGTTGTATGCTCTTGGTGTGATAGGTTTTAGGTCTGCAGTGGAAGAAACAGAGCTGGGTGTTCTTTATTTCATATTGAATTTCCTGAATCCTTCGACTTTATCCCCTAGAGTACATATTTTCCATCTATGAAAAATCACATGGCATACATATATGCTCCTGTAAACAGTTAATACCATCACCTGAAGCTCAAGCTCTTGCATATAGAGTAAATAAGAACAGAGGGGCAGAGAAGATCACCATAAAGTGTTCTCAGACCAACCTTTTGGATTTGTTCATATGATGCATGAGTTTTGAGTTGGGTCAATATTTCTTTAGACCTGATCAGTATGCTCTTCCGCTTTCTTTCCAACTGATGTGGCAAGCATGTTGCAGGGAGAGGCACTTGTTCCAGAGGGTATAGTCCGATATGGCAGTCGTGCTGAAGGAAGAGAACACGTTCAAACTATAAAAGCTGAGGATGAAAGAATAAAGTAAGATTTATTCATATTCATACTTTCTTGCAGTCTGACAATGCTCAGGTCACATCACCTCATGATGTTGGTTAATTATTCAGATATGAAGGGTTGCATCACGGGTCAAGTTACTTGGAACACCTCACCTTCTTATCAGCAATCAGAGGTGAAGGAAGAGCAGATGTTGATTTGGAAGACGGATTGATGGCTGTTGCCATGGGAGTTGCTGCACAGCTTTCTATTGAGGAGCGCCGCCGTGTAACCATTGATGAGGTCTTGTGACTTGCCCAAAAGACAGGTAGGTAAACATACCATGACAGACCTTTGTAAATTTGGTATTATTGGTGGTGTTCACTTGTAATGCCATCCAACTGTTATATAAGAAGCCAAGACTGAATCTTTTTTGTTTGTTGTTTGTGTTTAAGCTTCAATTAGTAGAGGTTTGGATTGACATAGCTACCATGAGTTTATCCAACTTACTTGTCTAGCTTGCCACTGGGAACTAGATCCTCATTTTCTTTACAATTTGAATAATGGAAAACGGACTCAAGCTGTATTGAACCAATATAACCGACCTGACAACAGACCAGTTTTTGAATTCAAAAACTAAAACCAACTTAAATTCGAAGAGAAACGGTTCTTTTTTTTTGTTTAAGAAAATTCAAAATGTATTTGATTGTAAATCGTATTTCATATGGGTTTAATTTTATTTTGGTTACTAGTTTCCATAAACCAATTTTGAACAAAGAAAACAAAAAGCCAACAATATTGAACCGGAATCGACCGTACTCCTTTTGGGTGTGATTTAAGCCGGTTTTCGAAGAAATCACAGTGGCGCGTTCATTTTCGGAACTCTTATTCGCTCACTTTTCAAATTCTCATCTGTGGACCCAAAATGGAAGACGACGGGGGAGAGAGATCGAGCTTCGTCGCCGGCCTCATTGAGAACAGAGCCAAAGAGGTACGTACGGCTTCTGTTTTGGCAGGACTATGATTTGATTGTGTCCTCTTCGGGTCTCCATTTTGCAACGACGATTTTCTGGGATCGATTTCATATCCTCAGAAGGTTGTTGTTATTCGCAAGATATTTCGACGGTGACGTTGGATTCTACTTTGGATTTCCTTGTTCAGGTTGGAATGGCTGCTTTTGACCTAAGGTCCGCTTCACTGCATCTATCTCAGTATATAGAGACAAGCAGCTCATATCAAAACACGAAGACGCTGGTGCGTTTCTATGATCCATCCGTGATTATTGTTCCTCCCAACAAACTGGCAGCCGATGGCATGGTTGGGGTTTCAGAACTGGTGGATAGATGTTATAGCACAGTTAGGAAGGTGAAATTTTCTGCAGTGGATAATATTTCTGAACAAATTGGGAAATGAATGTATATGTCTTTAGCTATAGCAGAGTCAATGAACTGTTACTATCTTCCCTTCTTCCAGGTTGTGTTTGCCCGTGGCTGTTTTGATGACACCAAGGTTGTTCCAGTAACCTCTTATAGTACAAACATCCATGGACCCTAGTAGTCATGTATTTCTAAATGGATGTGCAATTTTGGTTATGTGTTTCAGGGTGCCGTGCTAATACAAAACTTGGCTGCAGAAGAACCTCTGGCGCTTGGTTTAGACACTTACTATAAGCAGCATTATCTCTCATTAGCTGCTGCTGCAGCTATAATCAAATGGTGTCTACACCTGAACTTTTTGCTTCAGTACATTACAGTTTGGTGTTTTTGAAATACTGAGTTTTGGTTGTGTCATGAGCAGGATAGAGGCGGAAAAGGGTGTGATAGTCACCAACCACTCACTGACGGTATGCGTTTGGTTTTGTACAATTATCAATGATCTGGTTGTGAAAGTTGTATATGCTTGAAATGAGTCATTGTTTCTTTTTGTTTTTGGGTATTTACCTGTTTTTTCTTTGGGTTCTGCTGCTGAAGGGTGCTGATAGAAATTTTATTGATTGTTCTACCCATGTCTAGGTAACTTTTAATGGATCATTTGATCACATGAATATCGATGCAACTAGGTACGATTACCTTTATTATAGAGAATTTAAGCCTCAAAACTACCAATCGTTATGTTTAATTGTTTCCTTGATTTGATGGTAGTGTCGAGAATCTAGAAATCATTGATCCATTCCATAATGCTCTTTTGGGCACTAGCAATAAGAAGAGGAGTCTGTTCCAGATGTTCAAGACAACAAAAACCGTTGGCGGGTATCTGGAAATACTTATTTTTAAGAGTTGAAATTACTAATAGAGACCTCTTTGTCCTTTGTGAAAAAAATTGTATAAGAGTTTGGCATTTCAGTATTCTAATTGTAATCTTCATAGTAATGTTCTTCAATCATTTTCATATTTCATTGTTCCTTTAACTCACTAGTCATTTTATTTTATGCATGATATGTTGGTCAGGACTAGGCTTCTTCGTGCCAATTTGCTGCAGCCTCTGAAAGATATTGAAACTATTAACACTCGCCTGGACTGCCTGGTTAGTATAGCTATAATTTGGGTGTCATAGTTTTTCAGGAACTTAAGACACATCCTTTAATTTCCGTTATGTGTTAAATATGTTGATTTACAGAGCTTGATCATTGTGCAGCTACTGGAAACTTTCCATTGTATGATGATGCATTAATCATAAAGCAAAATTCCTCTTCTTGTAATTGCAGGATGAGTTGATGAGCAATGAACAACTATTCTTTGGGCTTTCACAGGTTTTACGTAAATTTCCAAAAGAGACTGGTAAGTAATTAAGAGAAAAGATGGGAAGATCCTGAACTTTTATCGTTGCATCCAATATAAGCTTAGTTCTTCTCTTAATCACATCACCTCAAGAGATTCCTGGACATCATCCACAACTTTCAGATCGAGTTCTCTGTCATTTCTGCTTCAAACCAAAGAAAGTCACAGAAGCGGTCCTAGGCTTTGATAATACCAGAAGGAGCCAAAACATGATTTCAAGCATTATCTTACTTAAGACTGCATTGGATGCTCTGCCTCTACTTGCTAAGGTGTTTTTCTTTCTCATTTTGTTATCAGTTTTGTTTGCTTGATTTGGCAATAATGTCTAGTGATCTACTCCTAACTTTAGTCGCACTCTGTCCAATGTAAAAATGCAGGTTCTGAAGGATGCAAAGTGCTTTCTCCTTGCCAATGTTTACAAGTCTGTGTGTGAAAATGATAGATATGCTTCCATCAGAAAAAAGTACGTCACTAGTGGGTGTGGCTAGTAGACATTAACTATGAACTTCATTTCTGGAAATCTTTTCCATTTCCTATGGTTAAGGTTACTAGGAATTAGAGTTTCGAAATAACTAAACTCTTTATCCTCTTTTTGTTTCAGAGTCGGTGAAGTGATTGATGATGATGTTCTCCATGCACGGGTTCCATTTGTTGCCCGCACACAGCAGTGTTTTGCTTTAAAAGCTGGTATTGATGGATTTTTGGATATTGCAAGGAGAACCTTCTGTGATACTAGTGAAGGTGAACCAACAATATGCTTCATTTTGTATTATCACTGATCTTCCCTTTTATTAATCTGTTCTGCTAATCTAAAGTCTTGTAAACACTGACAGCAATACATAATCTGGCCAGTAAGTATCGTGAGGAATTCAACTTGCCAAATCTAAAACTCCCTTTCAACAACAGGCAGGGCTTCTTTTTCAGAATTCCGCAGAAGGAAGTTCAGGGAAAACTTCCAAGCAAATTCACTCAGGTCAAAAACGTACTTCTGTTGGAAACTTAAAGTTATATATATATATATGGTTTTCCTGAACTATTTTTCTTGTACATGGTATGTAATCCAGGTTGTAAAAAATGGGAAAAACATACATTGTTCGAGTCTGGAACTGGCTTCTGTAAGTTAAATCATCAGAAATTTCAGATGCCTCGTTTGGTTGTGTGATTCTCTTGGTGCTTAATCATTTTTAGCAGTTCCGGAAGGAATATAGTTCAGGCTCACGTTACAGCTATCTATACAAAGTTTAATGTTTCCTGCAAATGATATTAAATGAACAAAACTTCCCTCCCAAGGTTTTAATCCAGCAAAGACTTGAAACACCATGGATCTTTTGGAAATGAGAAGAATGAGCCCTCATATCTAGCACGATTAGGAGCCTTGTTCCTGATTCAAGAACCTAGACACTATGTTTCATATATCAACCGTACATTGATCTGTTGTGCAGTTGAATGTCAGGAATAAGTCTGCCGCTGGAGAGTGTTATATTCGAACAGAAATGTGCCTGGAAGGTTGATAATTGCACATTGCTCGCAACTATATGTAGTAACACGATTTATTATAGCCCTATCAGGTTTGGTTCGTTTATGCCTATTACATGAAACGTTTCTAATATGTATGCAGCACTAATGGATGCTATAAGGGAAGATGTCTCTGCCCTCACACTCCTAGCAGAAGTCTTATGTCTCCTAGATATGATTGTTAATTCGTTTGCTCACACAATATCCACAAAGCCAGTTGATCGATACTCTAGACCTGAACTAACAGGTAACTGACTCTCTCACTATCATTTCTCAAACACCTACCATCGTATCCTCACATAGATTTCTTAGTTCTAAAGAATTCTTGAACAATTAAACTGAAGCATATAAAAAATCACCTTAAGCGAAATGATTGATCAACGTTTTGTGTGGAATCTACTTGTCTATATATTGTTTGGCAGATAGTGGCCCACTGGCAATTGATGCTGGAAGGCATCCCATCCTAGAAAGCATACACAGCGACTTTGTTGTAAGTTGTTTGTGCTAATTCTCGTGATACTATCATCCCTCATTTTATTCTGAGAAAAGTATCTGATATTTATCTGATATTCTTTTTCTCACTAATATTAGCATCCAAGAAATCTGGGGCTTACATATTTATGTGTTCTGCCGTTTACGATCTCTTCACCAACTTTCTTGTATCCTTGGGCCCTGTGCACGCTTGTTTAACTCACAAATTTTCTCTTTTGCAGCCTAATAGTATCTTCATGTCAGAAGCAACCAACATGTTGGTAGTTATGGGTCCAAACATGTAAGGGAACTCTTGCATTACTTCCACAATTGCTGATCAATTGTCCAAAAATCCGGATCGACTCATGTTTGTATTTGCATGCCATATCTCAAGGAGCGGAAAGAGCACATATCTCCAACAGGTGTGTCTAGTAGTCATTCTTGCTCAGATTGGCTGCTATGTCCCAGCTCGCTTTGCAACTATAAGGGTGGTTGACCGCATATTCACAAGAATGGGGACAATGGACAACCTTGAGTCAAATTCAAGCACGGTAATCATATAAATTCTCGCTCAGACATTCTCCCATGCTGGTACATGATCATTATCAATATGATAATTTCCAAGGATTTGGCCTGTTGATGAATCCCAACAGTTTTGATATCATAAGGAGAGCAATTTACATGCGGAGAAGTGATATCACAATTCTCAATCCTTACTTTTCAATGTCACAGTTTATGACAGAAATGAGAGAGACCGCTTTCATAATGCAGAATGTCTCCAACAGGTAGCCTTTGTGAAAGCATTGATACAAGTGAACCTCCCACTCAGTTTCATATCTTGTTAACGCCTCAAAACGTAGGAGTTTGATAGTCATGGATGAACTCGGGAGGGCGACTTCTTCCTCAGACGGGTTAGCAATGGCATGGAGCTGCTGCGAGTATCTCTTATCACTCAAAGCGTAAGCATTTAACTGAGTTTTTCCGACCGCCGTAACGTACTTAATAAGTAAATGCAATTGTGCTGTTTGTGGCAATAAACTTTCAGGTACACAGTATTTGCAACTCATATGGACAGTCTCGCAGAGTTAGCAACCATCTACCCAAATGTCAAGGTTCTTCACTTTTATGTAGACATCAGAGACAACCGCTTAGACTTCAAGGTTCGGCCTGCGTTCTTCCCATATGGGTTCGAGGTTTTAGCTACCTACTGCTGCTAAATGTTACACTTTCTGATCAGTTTCAACTGCGAGATGGAACCCTACATATTCCTCACTACGGCCTTCTGTTAGCCGAAGTGGCTGGTCTGCCTAGTACGGTGATCGAAACAGCTAGGACCATAACCTCTAGGATCACAGACAAGGTATTAATTACCCAACACTTAGTAAATTAAAAATACAGGACCGTTTTCATCCATACAGCTTAGCTTAAAAACAGTTAAGGTATTTTGTCTTGGAGTTCTCGTGTTCATAATGAATGTTTGGGCAGGAAATGAAAAGAATAGAGCTAAATTGTGGGAAGCACCATGAAATGCATCGGATCTACCGAGTCGCTCAAAAGTTGATATGCTTGAAATACTCTAGACAGACGGAAGACTCAATCCGCCAAGCTCTTCAAAATCTGAAGGACAGCTTTATCGAAGGCAGGCTTTAAACAGAAGCTTATGTAGGCAGTCGGAACATCCCAGTTCATTTGCGATTCAAAGTTATAAGGTACGGGCAAATCTACTCACTCAGTATTAAATAAATCAAAATCACAAAAAATTAACTAAGAAACTTAGCTTTATGGCCAGATTCAAAGTTCTTACGAACTTAACTTGAAAACAAACTCTAGCATGTGAAGTCTTCCATTGCAATGTAATACTTGAATTCGAAAACACAAATCGACTTAACTTGAAAACAAACTCTAGCATGTGAAGTCTTCCATTGCAATGTAGTACTTGAATTCGGAAACACAAATCGACACGTAAGATATACCACTCGAGAAAAAAAAAGTTGATCACTGATAAAGACCGAGAGAGGCTGTTGTTCTTCCAGGTAGCTCTGCGGGGAGGCCTGTTCTTGTGGTTGTTATGACCCTTTCCACAAAGACCACAATTCTTCTTTCCTTCTGAGGTGAGCTCACTGTGCTTGTGCACTGGGTTGCAGATCCAGTTGATCCTTGGATCGTTTCAGCAGCATTGTGTGCAGGGTCCACTAGGATAGTCTCATAGAACTTGTATGTAGAAATCCTAAGTAAAACCGAGACAACCAAACCTTTAGTTAACCAAATCCTCATGGCAGATATCTACTACTATGGGAACCACACATACACAGATATATGAATTTATATACACATGCGACCGGCTGAATGTACAACAATCAAGCTCAATTTCCACTAAAAAGAACTATCATATTATCAAACAGGATATGCTAGGATAGATAGTAACCGCACTTAATACAGAGGGTGTGGTGCTTACCTCATTGAACCAGTAGGAGTTACGACCAGCACGTTCCTCAGCAACAGATCTCTTACAGCGCTGGAATTTGAGCTGTGTCACTCCCTCGTTAGTGGGTTTACCATACACGATACCATTGGGAAAAGGCCTCTTGCGACCACCAGACACGATAGACAACAGACCCCTAACACAAAGAACCTAGAGAGGTCAGCAACTCAGCTCAGTGAATGACAACATTAAAAAAAAAGTACAATTTTAATCCATGGCTTAAACAAAATGTATCAATCTTAGACAAGAACAGAGTCCACAGTAGATAAAGAGCTGTTCAGTCAGAAGATTGAATCGATGTCGCTGGTTTCAGGAAGTATTCCATCATGTTGACGCAGACATATCTCCTTAAATAGGAGAATGCCTACGCCTCAAGACACCGCTTGAGCAGCTATTTTATCAATAAGGGCTTGATTCGAGACTCAACAAAAACTACTGACTATTTACAAATTCATAAAAAGGTAAAACAGAAGCATATGAGAGCAAGCAGTGAGAGAGACATACAGTATGTCACATACCCATTGCGATTTCTGGCGTCGCAGTCACTTGTTTCTTCCAACTAGGTTTCTGCTTTTAAATAGATGATTCCACGGGCGAGCTAGGGTTTCCTTCAGATTGAGAACCCCTTCAGACTGGCCCATTAGCTTTATTTATAGGGCCTTGGCCCACGATAGAAATAGAAAAATAGAAAACGACAGTGTTTGGCAAGGGCGTTACGGTTTCCCAATATTTTTTGTGTGTTTAACATCTGTTGACTGTTTCCCTTCGACAAAAAAAAAAAAAAAAAGAACAAACATCTGTTTCCTCATTTAACTCATAAAACCAGTTTACGTGATTACTCATAAACCGTTACGGTTTCCCACTATAAAATACAAAAATACGATAAGATAATTAGAGAAAGTCTTTGGGATACAATACGACAGTGCTCTGCACAAACCCTAGAGGCTTGAGTTCGTGCGATAGCCATCGGTTTCTCCTCGATACATCGATTCTCTAATTATCTCCGGCATTTCTCAAAATCTCACCGACAATCATTGAGGATCCCGTGGTTTCGGTTCCATTTTCTCGAGTCGGGTGCTTGGACCTTCAGGTTCTTCTGGATTGAAGCCAGTCGTTCGATTGTTTGTCTTCGCGGTTCACGTCTGTGTTGTGAAGATATTTTAGTGTAGCTGAGCTTTGTCCCTGCCAATTACGCGATTTGATTCAGCACGGACGCTCTCGTTCCTGAGCTTGTGGGAAATTCTCCTTGATCTGTAGATTTGGTGCTGTCTTGATGCGCGTGAGAGGTTTCGTCTGCGGAATTTTTGAAGTCTAATCAGAGAAGTAAAGAACCATATGAGTTTTCTCTTGTAGTTACTTTTTGTTTTGGAAATCAATTTCTGGCCTCCATTTTTTTTTTTTTTTGAACGGAAGGGCCTGGATTAAGGTTTTCAAAACAGTAGATTCTTGTGTGTTTGTTTCATAATCGTCTTATGCATATGTATTTATTCATTATCAGATAAATCCAATGGCAATTTATTACAAGTTTAAGAGTGCGAGGGATTATGATACCATCTCCATGGATGGCCCTTTTATATCAGTTGGTTTTCTCAAAGAAAAAATTTACGAAACAAAGCATTTGGGAAGTGGTAAAGACCTTGACATTGTCATCTCTAATGCCCAAACTAACGAAGGTTCGTCTTCCTCCTTCTTACGCTATAGATCTGATGTTCACCTACTTGATCTTAATCCATAGTAGATATGTGTCATGTGTTGTGTAGTTTACTACGTGAGTATCTGGCCTGTTCTTGATCAATCTCAGTTATCAAAGTATGTAGAATTGGAGCTTCTTCTAAATATCTGGTTTTTGCTTTGCGTTTGTTGAATTTGCTTGGTTTGTGGCTCCTCTTGTTTATCTCTGTTACCAACTGCTGTGGTGTTGTTTAGTATCTAGCTGCATCAGTAAAGCTGTGATAGTTGAATCATTGAATTGAAATGCTTGAATCTATGATAATGACGCCATCAATCAAGTTGATTATGATTACTTCTGAGGTAGACTGTTCTTGATTGGTTGTGGTTGTGCTTGTGGTTGTTGATCATTAGAAAGAGTTTTGCAGAAGTTGATTCTTGATATTTCCCAGGAAACTGTTAACTCTGATATAAATGCAATCTGTGGCCTTTATATATTTTCTTCTCTGCAATTTCAGAATATCTGGATGAAGCAATGTTAATCCCAAAGAATACTTCTGTCCTAATTCGTCGGGTCCCTGGACGCCCTCGCATCAGAATTATTACCCCACCAGAGTATTATACCAGATCTATAATTTCTCGTTGGCTTGTTTTGTGGCTCTTTTTCCTTTCACTCTATGAAAGATTTAAGAAAGAAAAAAAAGCTGGGATTGCGTTATTAATAACGTGAAGTCAAACCAGGCATTCATGTGTAATGATATAAATATCTACATTTTGCAGGCCGAGGGTCGAGGAGAAAGTGGAAAGTGTCCAGACTGATATGAACAAGCTTATTACTGCTGATGCATCTGCAGTGAGTTGTTTATGGCAAATTTTCTCGGTTTCTGTTGGCGTTGAGTTCCACTAGACTAGTATTAATTCTCACCTTAATCTACGTTTTAGGCTGAAGATGAGTGGGATGAGTTCGGGAATGATTTGTATTCAGTTCCTGATGCCCCAGCTGTCCATTATAGTAACCCATGTCTTGAACCTGCACCAGCCGATGAGAAAGTAGATGAAGAAACCAAACTTAAGGCATTAATTGACACTCCCGCATTAGACTGGCAGCAGTAAGTAGTCTTCTTAAACTGATGGGCATGTTGAATTATATCTTGACGATACGTTATGACCTTCTCATTTTTCCTTCATGTTACAGACAAGGTGCAGATGGTTTTGGCCCGGGCAGAGGTTATGGGAGGGGTATGGCTGGAAGGATGGGTGGTCGCGGTTTTGGTAATTATATTTCATCAGTTATTATTGAAAAATTCTGTTTAATGTTTCAGTAAAATGTAAGATACTGAGACTGATTTTATTTGTGTTGAATAGGTATGGAAAGGAAAACGCCGCCACCAGGCTATATCTGCCATCGTTGCAATGTTCCTGGTATGTCAGAATGGGGGAATATTTTGTTATTTTGTTGACTGTGGTTTTAATATTGTCTCAAGTGTGTATGGTTATAGCCTCGGAACAACTGTGTTCTAAACGTCTGTTTTCTCCCCCAGGACATTTTATTCAACACTGCCCCACAAATGGCGATCCTAACTATGATGTTAAGAGAGTTAAACTACCTACTGGTATCCCCAAGTCTATGCTGATGGCAACCCCAGATGGCTCTTATTCCTTGCCAAGTGGAGCTGTTGCAGTTTTGAAACCCAATGAGTACGTTGTCGCTAAATTAACATGGAGGTATTGTCATATGCTACTTTTTCACATAAATCAGTCTGAATGATTTGTGTCAACTTAACAAATTCAGGGATGCTTTTGAGAAGGAAATGGAGGGATTGCCATCAACTATACGTTCTGTTGGGGAACTTCCTCCTGAATTAAAATGCCCCTTATGTAAAGAAGTAATGAGAGATGCTGCGCTGACAAGCAAATGCTGTTTCCAGAGCTTCTGTGACAAGTGTAAGTTCTCTTTTCAAATTGCCATTACATCTGATGCCTTTGCTGCAAAAGCCTTTCTTCTTTAATCATTATCAATTATAGATCCTGGCTTTTTGACTTCAAGAATCTACAATTCAGGTATCAGAGATCACATAATTGCAAAGTCAATGTGTGTTTGTGGAGCAACCAATGTACTAGCTGATGATCTTCTACCAAACAAGACCCTTAGGGATGCTATAAACCGTATTTTGGAGTCTGGTAACAGTAGTGCTGAGAATGCTGGCAGCATGTGTCAAGTCCAAGGTATTTCACTCTCACATTCTTAGTCTTTTATTTTTGTTTGTACCATCATTGGTAACTAGTGCGTATTAAATCCAGATATGGAGTCTGCACGTTGTCCACCTCCCAAGGTTCTATCTCCTACTACATCTGCTGCATCTAGAGGCGAAAAGAAACCAGCTCCTAGTAACAACAATGAGACATCAACTCTAAAGCCGTCAATTGAAATAGCGGAGATCACAAGTGCTCCTCGGGCGTCTGCAGAAATAGTTAAAGTGGAAAAGCCAGTTGATGCATCTTTGAATGGCAAAGAAGTAGCAGTTTCACAGGTTAATGCGCAGGCCCCCAAGGAAGAAATACCGCAGCAGGTTGCTTCTGGGGAGCAAGGTAATCACTGGCTATTGTCCTATTAGCACGAGAAAGTTTTCCACTTATGATATATAGAAAGAAGAGAAAGAATCACCTTTTGGCTTTTGCACATTAAAGTTATGTACATTGATGTTTTGCGATTAATATCTTTGGTAAACTAATGCATAATTTTGCTCTTCACCAGGAAAAAGGAAGAAAAATAAACCTCGGATGCCTGGAACTGGTAGCTATGTTTCCAATTATGCCAATGGCTATACATGCTCTTTCTTCCCACTCAATGTTAACTGTATGGAGACGCTTAATAGATTTTTTGTCTTTGTGATCTGTTGCAGACATGCAATGGAACCCCATGCCAGATCTAGCGGGCCCTGACTATATGATGCCCATGGGTCCAGGTCCCAGTAAGCAGTACTTCAATGGTGTGCAACCAGGCTTCAACGGCGTTCAACCTGGGTTCAATGGCTTTCATCATGGTTTCAATGGGTTTACAGGCCCGTTTCCTGGCGCGATGCCTCCTTATATTGGCTATGGATTAGGCCCCATGGACATGTCGTTTGGCGGTGTGATGCATCCAGATCCTTTTACTGCACAGGGCTTTGGCTTCCCTAATATACCACCACCTCATAGGTACTTACAAGCGAGACTTGCACTCTCAGTTCATAAATGGTTTGTGATTTTGTATCTTCATTATAGCTATTAGTAATTTAAATAATGACTTGAGCAGGGACCTTGCGGAGATGGGGAATCGTATGAATCTCCAACGTCCTGTAATGGGGAGAGAGGAATTTGAAGCTAGGAAAGCTGAGATGAAAAGAAAGCGTGAAAACGAGAGACGGTCAGAAGGGTAAAGAAGTGTGCATTGACTACTTTTGGGTTCATTCATGTCTGCTGCATCATGTTAACGTGTTGTTTGTTTTTGTATGGTACAGAGGGAGTGTCTTGAAGGAAGGTGAGAGCAGTAGAAGGATGAGCAACTCGGCAGCCTCTTGCTCACCCATGAAGCCAAAATCTGTATGTATCATTTTGTTGTCTCAGTTCTCTCACGGCGGACTGGTTTTACTTGCGAGATACTGCGTTTTGAACACCCTCTTTCTCTGCATTTATCATTATTACGTTAAGGAAAATGGATTTGATTTCACAATTGCAAAATTAGGCGTCTGGTTTATAGTTGATTGGTTTAGGGGTGATAGTCAAAGGAGACATTGAAGAATAGAGATGAGGTAGAGTGAGAAATTGGATTCATGCCATAAAATGTATTGACATGCTATTAGAATGCGTATAAATGAATAGACACAGACATAGTCTTCTCCATAATTATTGGCCTCTTTGAAGATAGAAATTTATAGGGAAAAAGAAAAGGGGGTTTAGTAAAATTGTAGGTAGAGGTTTTAAAGTCACCGGGTTTATTCAAGAATCAATATAACTGATCCCATAATATGGTGTTTTATTCAGTTTGTTCCGCATTAGACTTAAAAAACATTTTTTGCGGGTCTGTTCAGAGAACATGTTCCACGTCGTCACCGTCAGTATACTTGAATCTTCACTTTTATTATTTTTTATTTAAATACATATTATTTTTTACAATAAGAGATATTAGTTATTATATTTGATCTATTTTACTTTTAAAGTAAAGGTTAAATATTGATTACGTAATCATAGTAAAATCACGACAATTAGTTTTCTTTTTATTTTATAATTTATATTTCTATATTTTAAAAAATAAATACACGTATTCACGTCAGCCTTCTGTGTTCCTTGTTCTGAACCGAACAGAGCATAAAGTTAAAAAGTGGGTTGGGCCTATTGAATCTCTTATTGGGCCCAATACGCAAATTTCTCTCTTATTATTAATGATGTGGCTTGTTCTGCAATGAACAGAGACAGGGACCTCCGCCACCGGTTTCGGGTTACGACCGTCACAGGCGATCGGAGAGATTGTCACCGGAGCGTCAGTCATCGCGGAAGGTCAACTCTCCCCCTCGAGTATCCAGCCGGAAATCTGAGAATGATCATCGTCACCAAGACCTCGATTCAAAACACGATCGCCGTCGCGACCGCCGGGATGATGATAGAAGCCGGGAACGCCACCGAGAGGCAGATCGAAAGCACCACCGTAAGAGATCAGAAAAGCCATCATCGGAGCCAAATGAAGCTACCAAATCAGATATCGATGATGACCACAAGTCCAGCGTATTCGCTCGGATAAGCTTTCCAGAGGAGGAATCTTGTGCTGGCAAACAACGGAAAACGTCAAAGTCTTCTCCAGCGCCAGAGACCTCGGTCGTGGCCGCCGTTTCATCGGTTCGTCGTCAAAGTCGGAGGGAAAGAGAGTCGGCAGAAAACGATTCAAGTGACGATGAAGACAGACATTTCAAGAGGAAGCCATCAAGGTACGAACGGTCTCCTTCCGTTGGTGATGACCATTTCCGCCATTCGAAGCGATCAAAAGGAGAAAGATGGCGGGCTTGATTGTTGCAGCTCGACAAATAAAGATTCACATGCATGCGTAAATGACTAAAACGCCCTTCCTCCAACTGAACGGAGACGAAGCCGTAAAATGATAAGAATACCCTCTGACATTGAGATCGAGGAGGATGTTAATCATCTGGAAGCCATAACCTGCTTTGTTGCGAGAGTTAAAGCAAGAGCAGAGTCCTTTGTAATCGGATGTTTGTGTAAAATATAAAAATGGGTTTTATTACTCACCATCTTCATTATTATTGTTTTTTTTTGTTTAGAACGACTAATGTTGCTGTTTGGTATGAATTTTTATCTAATAAAAAAATCCTCATTTACACTCCCACTTGAATACGCTATGCGTTTGCCGGACATTCGACTACCATATGGCGTCTACACTAACACGCCTACGTATACGGAGTCTAGACAATGAATATCTTTTTGTATATACAAATACTATAATTTATCCCTGATTTATAGGAAACTGGACTGACAAAATATATTTTAAGTTAATATTCATTTAACATGTGTACGGTATTTTTATTTTTGTTGTTTTGCATACATAAACGAAGAATGAATTAGAATGAAGAATAATTTTGAATGTTCAATGAACTCTTTTTTGTTCTATTTCAAAAGTAGTGCAACAACACTAGTTCAAATATTGTAAGATGGGCTTTGGCTAATTAAGTCCACACATTTTAAGTAAATGAGCCTAGACCTATAACTAACTGTTAAGACTTGCTGGCTTCTGATCCACGGGACAGAAACAGCTCAAGAGAAGAAAAACAGACAAGAGTGAAAACAGAGTAGAGGATAGTAGTTTATGCGACCGGACAGAAGAAAGCCTTCTCTATGTTTCACATTTCGGTAAGGATCAACGAAGATACAATCACAACGTATGCAAGGAATATGAATAATCCTATTTGAACCAATAATCTTGGATTTTCTCTCATGTTTGGGGACGTCACCGACCTGTAAAAAAAAACCTTTGTGAATCGTTCTTCCTTATACAATAAAAGCCATAGTTATACCCAAGAAGAGATCATTTCGATTCTTAACCTTGCGATTCGCTGGGAGAGCCGATGAAACGGTAAACTTTGGATGAACACAATGCCTGGTCCCGTCAGAGTCGCTGTTACTACGTTATCACCCTTTTTGGATAAAATATAGAAGATTTATAAGTTTGACACAAGGACAAATCTTGATACATTTTGTTTGCAATGAACAAGAACGAAACGTAACATACCCCGAAGACTGCCCGTCTTACAGGTGCAGCATTGTATTTGATTTGGAAATTGATCGAGGGAGTGAGAGCGGCAATGCAAGAGACGTCAATGGTGAGAACTTCTCCCACCTCCAGGTTTTTCTGTACAACTTATGAAAGCAAATGGAACACGGTCAGATTTTTTTGGACGTAAAAGGCCTAAACTGAAAGAGCATCATGTCAAAATAACCTTAGTTGCATACCAGAGCCACCGGCAATAATTAAAGCAAGACCCTGGCCAGATAGCCTTTGTCTAAGAAACGCCTGCAACAACGATTCTGTGAGTTTAAAGCCAGACATGTATAAAATTTCACATAGTGGCATCTACAAGAAGTAATTAAGAAAGATATAACTCTAATTTTTTAATGAAATGCAATGTATTGTTTCCTTACCTCAGCGCCAGCTGCAGCAATGTTTCTTGCTCTATGTCTCTGGTAAACAGTGTTTATGACCTTCACATCATGGACAGAACAGAGAAATGCATCTGGCTACACAACAAGAAGAAAAGGTCACATCACTGAATGGGGAGGAAAAAGCTGAGAGCAAAGCATCTACATACGCAGACAAAGAAAATTTTGATTTGTGGAAAGTAAATAAGAGAAAAAGTTGACGGTTTTAGTTCATAAGCTCTACCTGGCACAGGATGTCCCCACCAAACATTGCCAAATCAACCTTCACGGAAAGAAGGTCACCAAAACACATAAGAATGAGACCAGGTTTTATATTAAGCATGATACTTAATAATATGGAAGATAATTATGGCAAGCCAGAATCACTGACTGGGAGAATTCTTGCCAAAGAAGGTGCTGCAATACCGACAAATCCATCGTTTTGCCCAGTGTTACGGAGAACTATACTGCTAACACTCTTGCCTAAAATCCACTGCACAACTCCAATTTCTTGTTCAGGGGCATAAGTATTCTCCATCTCAATGGAGCCAGACATGTAGCACATGGAACCTGCAGCACTTTATCAAATCAGTTAACATGTTAACATGTACAATTTCACCAACAGATCTTACAAAATTGAATGGGGAATCATATCAAGGAGAAAAGACCATTCTGGTGAATTTAGAGAGACTCGAAATTACCAGGCTTAGCAATGACCTTCTCCTGTGGTTTTAACATTATCTGTCAACAAAACAATCAAATGGTTAGAAATGTTGAGGAAATGGCACATAGCCACAAAATGCGCAGACTACAAAATAATGTCGACCTACCTGAACAACCTGTGCTTCACCACCCAAAATTTGGAAAGGTGTAATTGTATCTTCTTGACTCTGCATCACATAACTACTTGTGAGATTATACCCCTTACAGACAAATTCAAGAGATCAATATAATAAATCAAATCATCTAAGGAAACTCTGGAGATCGATAAATTCTCTCCATGGAATAGCTTATCAGCATTTCACAACAATTGTCGCTATCTCAGAACGTATTCATGAAAATTGAACTGGGTTGAATCGTCCGCTCAACCATAATAAGTACACTTAGTCGCAAGAAACTAAAACAAAATCAACATCACATTCCCCAGCCTTCTCGACAGTGACAAAAAAAAAAAAAAAAAAAGAGTTAGCAGAAACACGAATCTTAGAGGCGATAACAAAGATAGAAGACAACCTGATAAACATAAGGCTGAAATGGAGTAGAGAAAAACGGAGCAGCCATGGCGGTGGAAACCGCGAAAGATCTTGAAAACGAAACTTCGGACTCAGTGTTACCAAAGAATCCAAAATTTCAACAGTATCTCCACGCCAAATGGATTCAAAAACGTCTGAGTCGATGCGAAATAATCAGATCGCAGATCCAAATTATCCAATAACACAGTAGGAACCTCCGAATTCTCTCAAAATCCGGTCGAAATATTCGCGGTGGATGTGACCGACGGCACCCAACGAGCGATCGATTAAAATGTCTTAAATCGGCCTTACACTTTGTAGCTACGCGTGGATTCTGCTAACGTGGAGAGATCTCATTGGTCACAAATTACAAATCCACGTAAATTTTAAATCCGGTTTAATATGATTAGGTTTCTTCTCAACCAAACCACTTCCACTTTTGGTACAAAACTCCGTACCAAAACCGGTTTAAATACATTGTTACAGAATACAAAACTTGCTAAACAAAAAGGATCCCGAAAGAGACATATCTACTACAACTACAAGACACACTTATCATCAGCTGCAACACACAAGAACCCATCTCACGCAGTCTCGAAGCTGGTTTAGCCAGAGCCGTTTCGTTATCACCAAAAAGGAACCAAGTGGCTTTATTCTATTAATAGAAATTAGTCAGTTTCCCAAAGAACCTAACAATAAACAAAACGATCCAAAAGGAAAACCCAAAGCCTGTTTTCATCAGCAAATG
>OVAY01002352.1:0-18526 GCA_900406395.1 Kernera saxatilis | reverse complement strand
CTAGCTTACTTTTGATCTTACCTGGTGAATTTACATTAGGAATGCCATAGTTGTGTCGGATGATATTTTTATGTTTTGAGTTATTCTGTTTAGGATCTGCAAGAGAAGGTTGTGGCTCAGTCAGTGCATCTGAATGTTTTGCCTTAGCCAGACATGAATTTCCCGGTTGATTTCAAGTGGATGAGATATGTTTCAATCACTCCTGATGCGTTTATGAGAGCTTGTGAGATCTCTGGAGCTGAACTCCGAGCCTGAATGCATGACAAGTCATGCATCCAAGCCCGGAGGGGCAATTCCAGAGAATTCACAAGCTTTTGAGAACACACCAGGAGGCTCTTTATTTTTGAAAACTTATGATTTGCTTATTGACATGGTACTTCTGGAATTGCACTGTGTTCTGTCCTCTCTTAACTAGCTTACCTTTGATCTTACCTGGTGAATTTACATTGGGAATGCCATAGTTGTGTCGGATGATATTTTTATGTTTTGGGTTGTTCTGTTTAGGATCTGCAAGAGAAGAATGTGGCTCAGTCAGTGCATCTGAATGTTTTGCCTTAGCTAGACATTAATTTCCTGGTTGATTTCAAGTGGATGAGATATGTTTCAATCACTCCTGATGCGTTTATGAGAGCTTGTGAGATCTCTGGAGCTGAACTCCGAGCCTGAATGCATGCCAAGTCATGCACAACTAGTCATGCATCCAAACCCGGAGGGCCAACTCCAGAGAATTCACAAGCTTTTGAGAACACACCAGGAGGCTTTTATTTTTGAAAACTTATGATTTGCTTATTGACATTTGAACAGGGATATCAATTTGCGTTTCAATTGGAACATTTAAATGTGTTGGTGTGCTAAGTTAATGCCTTGGTTTTACTTTACAAACAATATTGGTTTTGAAAAAAGTTTTCAACTTACAAGATTAATGTAGTTTGTAGAAAGTCTCTGGGCTACAGTTTTAGCTGGAAGATCTGTGAATCTTCAAGACTAACACAATCTAGACGGACTAGCCTTGCCTTTATTGTTGATCTCAGTTTAAATTTGATGATTATAGTGGCTCTAACTGGTAACGTTGCCAAGATACTGTATATTCCTTTCTTCTATATTAGACTTTTTTTTGAAATCACTATACTCTTTTGATACAAGAAAGTAATAATGTGCCTTAAAACGTAGGCTCCTGACGGTAAGATACATTGATGTTTTGACCTTTTCTGATTTTTGAAACTGTTTTCCGTAACAGAGGGATTATGTTTCTACCACTGTCTCAGGTTAGAACTGCTTTAGTTGATGGTAGACTCGATGTAGGTTCGAACAAATGTTAAAACAATAATCTTGTCCACATTTTGCTTTAGTTACGTATGCGTAACTCTGTTCAGCATATCATTGACATTATGACCTTTTCTAATCTGCTCTCCTGAACTTACCATGTTTTGTTTTGACCTTGGATAAGAAGTAGTCAATTTTAGAAGTACAGAGTTGCAATAATGATATATCATTCTTTGTACGTTTTTTGGTATGATTAAACCTATATAATTTATTCCGTCGGTTGTGAGCAGGATTAACTTATACCTTTTACGGACAAGAGGTCTGACTTTAGGAAACATAGACTGGTGCAGCCAAAGTAATTCTCTTTATTTTATAATCACAAGGAGAAGGGAGGATTTTCTGAACTTCATTATCGTAGTTATACAACTACTTATAACTAACCTAGAAATAATTTGTGTCGTAGGTAGCACCATCGTTTTTCCCTTGGGTTGATCTTTGGTCTTACATCATTATGTCTAGAAGATGTGCTCTTGCTAAAGATTGACATGAGAGTTGTGCAAGGGAACAGTATGCTTGGATGCGTGCTCCATTACTCTAAGAGTTAAATCATAGATTTTATTTTAGTATTAGAGAAATTTATGCGCAGATGCATGCTTTAAACTCAGAGTTAAACTTTCTATTTTATAATATTCAATTCTAGTAATTATGCTCTTCTATGAGGTGTGTGGCCTCCACAAGCTATAGCTTTGTTGTAGACTTGGGATTAATTTGTTTTCCAGTTTAGGTTCTGAAGTTAATGGGAAAGTTAATGCTCACTAGTGCTTCTTCCTTAAGATTTTCCCACTTGCTGATAACCGAATTCCACGCTTTGTTTTGATGAATCGCAGTATTCAGAAAACGAGATCATTTGTCGCTGGGATCAAGGATAAAGAAATCAGATCCCCAAGTCCAGGTATAAAAATTAACGCCATTGTTTCCTCATCTTTTCCACATTTCTATGAATTTCTGGTACCCAGCTTTTAAGTTTCTGAAACCAGAATCATTTCTGATAAAACCCAAACTGATTTAGATTATCTAAAATATTGGTGAAGTTGATTGTTTTGCCAGGTTACGTACTACTTAGTCAGTACGTAACTATGCCAGTAATCTATAGCTTTCAAGATCAGAGGATCATTGATGGATTTAATCGAGTGTTTGCACAGATCTGCTCGGTATCTTGTCGTATGTTAGGATTGAACATTAGTTGAATTTTAAGTCTCTAATGATTGAATTCAGATCTCGGAAACAAAACAAGAACAGAATTGTTAGAAATTGGTAAAGGCCTGCATGAAGAATAAGAATTGTCTGCCGAAAAGATGATCTTTGAAGACGTGATTTAGTTTTTCGGACGGAACTGGACAGTGAAACCTTTAAGTTGTAACGTTTTGAGATCCGAACTGCAATGTTGTGCTTGAGGAACACTTCTTTTTGGTAAGTAAATGATATTTGTGATTCTTTCTATATCATACATGGAATGATTAATAGTCTTAAAAGTCCTGGATCTAATCGAGTTCATACATATCCTTTAACGGACAGGAGCTTGGATACCTGTTGAGGCTTGGATTGTTTGATTGGTGAGCTAAATGAGGAGGATGCTAGTGATTTTGCTGATAATCACGGAACCAGAAATCTTCAACAAGGACTCCGAGAAGTGTCGGGATATCTGTTGAGGAAAGCCTGCCAATTTTGCTCGAATGGTTAGCTGGATCTTCTTGACGAGTACTCTCACGTGTCGGTGCAGTCTTGTGGTAGACCCGATTTCAAAAACAGAGGTCTGCTTAACGAGTTTTAAGATAGCATGAACTTGGCAAGAGTAGCGGATGCCCAGAGAAGAACGTCTTGGATCCATAAGGTCTCATGTATAACTAATGGACAGAAACTGAGAATATATATGGCTCTATGTTTGATGTGTAAAAGCCGCCTGGACTCGATCGAGTGATAATGCGAATACATTTCACAATATTTGAATTCAGAGCAAAAAAAATGAAAACTACTAGATCACAAGTTTTGATCAGTCTTTCCAAAAGGATACTTTCTTGAAATTGGTTCATACGAATCATATACCACATCGAGTAATATTGCATGATGTAACAATATTTTATTGGACATATGATCTCTGTATAACATTGTCCACACAAAAAAAGTCCAGTTTTCTTTTAGTTAGTTTTTGTTGACTTAACAGTTAAAAGAAATCTGGATTTGAAAACACGATACTTATATTAATTTCAGCCATGACACTTATACTTATATCAAACATTTAAAGATTTTATTTCTCTGGCTTTGTTATGGTTAACCTTTTAGGCTTTTACTTTTTTAACTAATATATGCAAAATAAACAAATGAAAAGCTGATGTTTTTGAAGATCCATTCAAGGACTCTTTGAGATAATGGAAACAATTAAAAATTTCCAATTCTTTCATTTGTTCTTTTTTTTCCCCAAATATATAAATCTAAATAGTGGATGTGATATAAGAGCTCATTAGGTTCAAATATTTTAAAAGAGGATATTAGTTAGGTTCTGGAATTGTTATGTTTTTTTGTTGCTAACGATATGCATTATCCATATTTGAACTCGGTAGTCACATATCGATTATATTAACACCAAATACTAGGTTACATATTGTGATTATAACCAAACACTGTATAAATTATGTATATTTATTTATTTATAACCACAATGTAACCTAGTACTGTTTGATATATATCGTCGACACGTAACTACAGATTCAAACGTAAATAATGCACATCGTTAATAAAAAAAAACAAAACATTTGCAAAACTTAACTAATATCTACTTTTAAATCTTTGAACCTATTGAGCGCTTAATTATATCACATCCACTATTTAGATTTATAGGTATGGAAACTAATGAAGTTTGATCACCAATCTTTCACTCTAACAAACAATTTGTATATATGAAACCTAATTAAAATACCTCTCAAACCAGATTTGAAGATTAGACTACTCAATATACAAACTTAGACAATATAGAACATATGATCTATAACAACATGCAAGTTAACTTTTTGACGGAAACATGTTTTAGGGCTAAAAGCTGCATTACTCCTTATAGTTTCAAGACGAAATGAAGTCATGGCAATGACAGCAACAAAATATATAAACACACATATATATATAATATATTGTGTGAAAGAAGATAGGCAAATGCAAATAACATGTGATGACAGAAGGCTAGAGAGCACAAAGGAGTAAGATACAAATAAGTTGTTTCGAATTGCATCTCATCATCCGTGCTCTCTATCTTCTGTCAACACTATCAATGCCTTTTAAACCATTAACGATCGACATTCGGTTTCTGATAAAAAAAAAAAATTGGATATAAAAAAAGAACCTCTTGTGGATATCAAGATCTTGATTTAAAAAAAAAAAACCAAGTTTGATGATCATTGTAGTTATTACACAACATTGTTATATATATATATATGGTTGTAGAGAATTACCAAGAGTTGTTGATAAGATGATGATGATGAGGAGATTTCTTGAAGCCACTATTTATAGACGCATATAGAGAAGCGAGATGATTTCTCTGCTCCAACTGCTTTGATCTTTTTGTTTCAACAAGTTTGGAATAATATTATTAATTGGATTCCTTTGGTAATATACGGATTTTTAATCTATACTTGTCAACAAATCTAAAATATATATTCTTAGTCAATTTTTTGGTAGCTATCTACCTATTTTGCAAGATTGATTTACCTCTTTGGGATGATAAAAAAGGGTCAGAACTACGTCTTTACGACCCAAAAAAGAAGAACATATCTTTGTATTAAGTATGACGTCACACTCACATTATATGTTGATGGAGAATCATATCAAAGCAAAAGGTCAAAAGAAATAAAAACAAAGGAACTTATTCTTCTAAGAACGGTTATAAATTATTACAATTTCACCAAAAGGACTAACATGTGTTTAGAATCGAACTCCCAAACATTAATAGCCTTAATCGTTGGCAAAGCTGTTGTGTGACCAATGGTGGAACTAGGGATAAAATCTAGTGGAATTATAATATAAAAATAAAATATTCTATAAATTATTTAATAGTACAATATTATTACAAAATTATTGACATTTTATAACAACAGAAAGTGTTATTTCCATCATAAAAATATTTTGTAACTTCTATTTTTATTTTAAGCGTATTTAGTTCTCATTTTTGTTAGTTTTAGCAAAGGTATCTTTTAATTAATGATATTTATGATAAACATTTATCTATTGAATCTTATTAGCGTGTGAAAAATAATATGTATTTTTATGTAAAACAAATAAAATACTTAGAAAGTACAAGAAGAAACAAGTAAGAATATCAAATGGTGCCCCGATCGGAAAAAAAAGATGTAAGAATATCGAAAAAAAGAAAGTAAACGAAATAATTAAGGTAGACAAATATAGAAAAGATGTAAAAAAGTATTTTCTTTGAAAAGAAAACAACTTTGTTGAACAAATATAAAGATAAATATAATTATCTAGAAAAAAATGATGTCCATCTCAAAATCATGAAAAATAGAAAAATTGAAAGAATTTTTTTTTTTGAGTGGCTATGGACCTATATATATAGGCTTTAAGGAAGAAACAAATTTCTTGAAAAAAGAGGAGATAAATTGCATCCAAAAAAATGTTATTGGGGTCAAAATTAAGATTGTGAACCAAATGATCCACATACAAATAACAACATTTAAAATCTATTAGGGTCAACTGACCCCATTGCTTCTCACTAGCTCTGCCCATATGTATTAAATGATGTTCGGATATCACGTTGATCGACCTTACCGGCCGGACAAATCGACGTGGAGGGTGCCTTCCTAGAGGTTGGAGCTCTCCGTAGATAAATTTTAATTAAAAAACTTATTAAGATCAGTATTTGGAGTATATTAGATATAGGCTTGTTTTTAAGATTTACCCTCTTTATTTATATTTTTTTTTTTGTCTCCATCTCTCATTGCTCTAGGGTTCTCTCATAGTTGTAGAGCGAGGGACATAAACAAAAAAAAGTAAGAACTCCAAATTCGATTATAATGAAATCAGCAATGACAGAAAGTGGACGTAACTTTCAAGTTGAAGATAACCACTATAAATTGTGTTTATCTTTATTTCTCGCTATAAAATTGTTTTTTAAAGGGTGAGATCTATGATTCAAATTCTAACATTGAATATCTAATCTAATAGTCTCCAGCATCGGTCAGATTATCTCTAAAATTCCTTTCAAAGAAAATTAAACAATCATTACAAGTTTGTTTTACGAAAGTTCATCACCATGTTCCTTTAAACTATTACTATAGCTAGTATTCATGAATCAAGATAAACAAAATAGGTTATACAAGCAACCATTCTCCATTGCAGTAACTTCTTTCTACCTAGTTTATATATATTTTTTTTTTGTCGAAAAATATTTTGTTTGGGGTTAAACATAAAAATACAATCAATATTACAATTTTTGTAATAAATTAAACGATTTGATTTGGGCGAGGAGAAGATGTCTCGAAGTGCCAACGTAACTTCGAAGATTTCGAATTAAAATTATGAATAAAGATAATTAAAGGTATTCAGAAAAGAAGATAGTATAACTATGTGGCTAGGGTTTTTGTAATGCCAAGAAAAAACAAAATAATATGGAGAAGAAGAAGAAGAAGAAGATCAAATCTTTTTTAAAGATACCCACCCAAAATGGAATAAAGACATGAAGCCCAATCACTCAAATTTTTTTATTCTTCGATACTCCTTTTGGCAACAAATTTCTCGAATTCTCTGTTTTGTCAAATCCCTATGAGAATATCAATCAATTGACAAGGTATTGGAGTCGAGATGCTTTTTTCATCAGTACAGAATTTAACAGTCAATACAAATATAGTCCAGATGCATGATTTTATATGGACAAATCATATGCGATGTCTCGACATGAATAATTTTAATTTTATTAATCAATACAAGAACTGCATCGTTATGGATAAATATTCTCAAGTTTACCTACATATAAATAATCCAACTATATGTTATTGGACCAAATTCAAAATTCGATCCAAGTTCTAGGATTTTTCTACAAACATTCCAAAATCCTGTCACATTTTAAATATTTGAGAGAATTTTACAAACTAATAAATGTCTTATCTATTAGAATAATTAAATCTATATACGTGTAACTTAAAAATCTAGATAGTACTATGCTAAGAAATTATAAATGAATATAAATCTTGTAAAATATTGCAGTTTTAGCTAGGGGCTATAATTACCCATTCACTTTCTTCATTTATATGTATATAAAAAACAAATGTAAAGTAGAGTTAAAAAAATTCAAAAATAAATAAGTTTCCTGATGGTTAAACCCAAAAAAAAAAAAAGTTTAAACAAAAAATAAAATTTCTGTACATATCTCCATATATTATTTAAGATTTTTTCAAATTAAATAGTTTTCAAGTGTTTTTTCCACATTTTTTTAGTATTAAAATAATCAATCTTTTGGTATTTTGGATATTATGGTCTTGGATAGTTTTTGGCACAATCGAAAGTTTCTCTACATATATGACCAATTTGCTACGTATTAGCAAATTCATTTTCTTAAAATAAATGTATAAAGAGGAATTATAATTTATAAAGGGGATCATAGTAGTTGGTTTGGAGGCTTCTGGAGACAAATCTAAACTCTACGTTCAATTTTCTGTGTGTCACATTTCCACACTAAGAAAGTCTCAATCACATCGATCCTCTAGTTTAATTCCATTCACCTTTCGAAAGTTAATTGGTTGGCTCACAGTTTCTCAATTAATTTAAAGCCACCAAAACTACAGTGTGATTTGCATAAGATTTTACTACATCATCATGTTCGAGAATCCAATTATTTGGTATATTTATATATTATAAATACTACTATCCATTGTTTCTTTTTTGACCGACGACCAAAATTTCGAAACTAGTGAACGACGCTAGAACTAACCTATATTTCACTTGAGTATTTATTTTCTCAACAAATGAAGATTTTTTTTTTTTAATTATTAGCAAAAATTTTGGAGCGTAACCTATATATCTTTCAATTGAAGGCTCGAAGCTATGACAAATATTTAAGGGACACAATTAGGGGTGGGCAAACGGGAATTCAGAATGAAATTTTACGAAAACGAAACGGGACGAGAATTTTGGGAAAAAAATAAATGTTCCATTTATGTTCCATTTTAATTTTGGAACTGAACGGGAATCGGTCGGAACGGAACGGGAACATAAATTTCCAAAAAATAAAAACATAAGAATATAGTAATAAAACATAATTGATTCAATATAGTAATATCCAACAATCAAAATAATCTAAAACAATGTCTAACAATTGAGATAAATCTAAATAATGTCTAACAATCTTAAATACTTTATAAACTAAACAAGTTATTATTTTTTAGTATTATTTCTAGCTCGGGCGTGATTGTTTTCTAAGTTTTAGTAAACAAATACAACAAAAATATTAGTTAGTTAAGAATATATACTTTAATGTAAAAAAAATATTAAAATATTAAGGCTTAAAGTCATGTAATTTATAAAACTATAAACATTATCATTTATGATAAATATGTATAATTATAAATAATATATGTTAATATTTGTGTTTGGGACAAACGAGACTTCGGGAATTTTCGTTCCCATTCCGTCCCGTCCCATTCCCTTTCGGAAATTAAAAATTTGTTCCATATGGGAATATATATTTATATGGGACGAGAATTTCGGAACGGGTATGGAACGAGACGGAACGGAATGAGAATTGTGCCCATCCCTAGACACAATACTAAATATGATAGAGTTGCTCGGCAGATTTCCAAGTGGACGGAACCTTAAAACGTCGAATTTCTTATTATGATTTATTTATCGGATACTGGTTTATGAATTTGGTTTAGTTTAGTTTTAGTTTTAAATCACGTTTTTACTTAACTGAACAAAAACTATCGAACTCTAAATATCAAGTAGTTGTGGATCGATTTTTTAAACTTGGTATGGTTCTAGATAGAAAGTTTATTTTGGTGTAGTTCCTTTAAAAAAAAAAAACTCAAACTATATAATGTGGATTTAGAATCCAAATTTTTACTAGGACGGTGGATTTAGAATTAATCCAATATATATATTGAACTATATCCAAACCACATAATGATAAAATACCATGTGATAAACTCAAACTCTATATAATGTGGATTTAGAATCCAATTTTTACTAACATACTCAAATATATATATATTGAACTATATCCAAACCACATAATGATAAAATACCATGTGATATATCCAATTCCAGCGGTATGTGTGATCACACGTCTTTACCCATATACATATAATTTTCTGGCATTGCCAAATTAGCCCACAAAACGTTAGAGGGTACAAAAGAGAACCGGATTCAAATAATTTAATGCAAAAACATGGTTTCAAGTGAAAGTTGAAGCAAGCATATAAGTCTTATCACTTTGATAAGTTTGAGATTCCGTGGATGTTGGAAACCAACTCTAGAGTCTTCAAAGCTTTATTCCAGGGAACACTCGTTCGAATTAAAATATCGAATTAAAATAGTGCTCCGTAAAATCAACTATTAGAATATAGGAATATATATATGTGTGTGTTTTGTCCAAAAATATATATATATATATATATATATATGTGTGTGTGTGTGTGTGTGTGTGTGTGTATGTATGTGTGTGTTTCCACTAGAGATCCACATTCTCAATAACAAAATGAAAAATGAAAATGATTAAAAAACAAAAAAACTTAAGTTTGGCTAGTTTGCCAAACAAAATCACAAGTTTATGACTCGCCAAATGAATCACGAAATTTGTTTTGATTGAACCATTTTAGATCCAAAAATAGTAAACGTGAATAGTGCGGTTTATGGATGTTAATGTGTGTTTATTCTTCTTCTTCTTCTTCATCAATTTTTTTTTTTGTTTTTTTTTGTTTTTATCAGTTCTTCATCAATTTTAAAGCAGAAAATCCTCAAATTCCTTCACAAACCCTAAATCACCAAATTTCTTCTCCAAAATGAGATTTATGAATTTAAACAAAGGACTTCATATAATTTAAATCCTCACATTGTCATCCCAAATTTCTGGAGCCTCTCCATCAACACCTTAGTGGATCCCTTCTCTCTCATGTCTTTGCTCGAGATCAGGATTTGGATTTGGATTTGGATTTGGATTTAGATTAGGATTCGTGTGATCACAAGTTTGGATTTTTTTTTATATAGCCGCATGTGAATTTGGTATGTTTGTAAAATTAATCGATGTTATGGATGTTGAGCTTCTTGTATAAAATCTCGGAAAATCACTTATGTTTGTGTCCTGGTGATTCACAGTGTGTGCAACTTAGAAGTTGAGGCCTCTGGGTTTATTGTTCTAGTGCGCTTTTTTTCTTTTTCTTTCTTCTTGTCTTTTGTTTGCAGTTTGGTGTGTGTGTGTGTGTGCGCTCGTTCGCTCGAGCTCGTCGATAGGAGCACTGACCCATGCTCAAATACCAACGAGCCACTTGCAACAAAGTGCTTTTATACATGTTGGTTTGCTTGTGAAACTGTACGTGTGTTTCATTACCGTTTTTAGACCATAAACAGCAAAGCCGTTGGTTGAGCTAGTGCATTCATGTAGATTGGGATGACAATATGAGGATTTAATTTAAATGAACTATATTGTTTAAATTCACAATTGTTTTTTTTTTTTTTTTTGAGAAAATTTATCTAGTTTATATTAATTTATTGGGTTATAAATTCCAACCTCTAACTAAAGTTGGCACTTGTAAGCACTTTTGCCAATTAAATTCACAATTGTTTGGGAAAGAAATTTGGAAATTTAGGGTTTGTTAAGGAACAAGGGATTTTCTTCTTTAAAATCAATGAAGAAGAAGAAGAATAAACACAAATTAACGTGCAAAAGCGGTACTGTCCATATAGCTTAAGCTCAGTCATCGGAAACTTCGTAATTTATTTGGCGAGTGGTAAACTTGAAATCTTATTTGGTGAATTATGCAAACTCAAGTTCTTTTATTAACTTCTTTTTTTTCAATAAAAGAACTTGAGTTTGCATAATTCATGTCGTCTTCTGACCCAAACTTTATTTTTATGTCCATGGTGTATATGTCCATGGACCATGTGTTGCTTTATAATATTTAAACAAATAAAAAAATTGAATGGCTTTGTTATATCCAATCAGATTGCATGTTTATTATATTTGGAACAAAAGAGAATGAATTTGGGTACAAATATGGCGTACTGTCACAGCCTCGTCTAATCAAGGATAATGCATTGCATCTAATATATACTTTTATCAGTTTTATTTTAAGATATATTCTTCACTCAGGCAGAATTTTGTCTAGATTGTTGTAAAGATGATAAGATTGCATGTGCGCTGTTTGTTTGGCTTGACCAAAACCACACGTATATTGATAACTATTTACATATACAACTTTAATTAATACCGTTACGAAAAGTAATGTTATATAATTGAATGTTAAAATCTTATGAGTTTTGATCTAACTACATGTGTTTACAGTTCACATCATTATCTTGTAACTCGTTATTCATTAGAAATAAAGTTAAGTGTATTTTCTTTCTTATGATTGAATAGACTTAGTTCCAAAAAATACTAGTAAATATAAACATTTCTATTTAAAAAAAAAATAGTGTCCAAATGTCACATAATATAGTCTCTATATATATATATATATGTTGTGAACATGTTTTGTGTATATAAATATAATAAAGAAAAGTAGTGAGTGGGGAATAGTGGAATGATGAAAAAGGAATGGAGATAGGGTTGAGAAAGTAAAAGAGAATACGAAAGAAGCTATGGGGAAGCGACAAGTAAGAAGATGCTTTCCTCAAAGAGGTATGAAGAGATAAGAACTAAGACACTATTTCTCTCAGATTCTTTGTTCCCTCTATAGCCTTTTTTTTCTCGTTCTTCTATTGGCTATATTCTCCTTGCATCCATCATCCTTGACCTCACTATCACAACAAGAAATTGTATTAACCCTAACATTCTTTTTCTTATCCCTTAATAACCCTAACATTCTTTTCAGTACATGAACCCCCACTTTAAATTTGCTTTTCTTATATATAAAAATGGAAACCCTAATTTTTCAAATAATCTTCTTACAACATCAATTATACGTTTGATATAAAGTTAATGTGTAGCTTCCATATAATCTGATGTGGTTCTGTTAAAGACTAAGATCAGTTTAGATATTTTTTGCGAATTAGTTCCTTTCCCACTAAGGAAATTTAGACTTGGGCCCGGAGTTTCTGTTCCTAAGGGGTTCTTAGCTCAACTTGTTGAACTATCCTAGTTTTTTTTCCCTAATATTTTTCTTTAAATTTTGATTTCTTCTTTAAATGTACATGCATGTATATCTTTTTATCTAGTGCTACTGAATGTATGATATGTTTTTAGACTAGAGGATTTGTATGTTCACAAATAATAATTAACATGTACAAATGAGTATAATCCAAAATAAAACAAGATGGAAGGAAACCCAAGACAGTCAACGCCATTTACTCGACCCAGATGTTTTAAGGGAAACTGTATGACAAGACAAGAGAGTCTAACCATACTTCTTTTACTTTTTTTGTCTTTAATTATTTTTTTTTAAACTACAGCCCTTAAAGCCCTAAAAAACATGAATAACAGAAAAATATGGGGTTGTAAGACTATGAGTTTGAGTTAGACCCACATACAGCTCTTATACAGCTTACAAAAAAAGGAGGAAATGAGATCGAACCATACATTATATATATATATATGTATGTATATTAATTATCATGAGTAATTTTGTTTTGTAAATGTAAGATTTCAAACCAAAATTTAGACTGATTTTCAAAATATATAGCTAGTATAAAAACTTCCAGTATAAGAAAATGCATCTAACAAAAATTGATAGAAAAAACTTCTTTTGGAATTACAAATAGGTATTCGAGAAGAATTGAGGACCGCTCTTTATTGTTCGGCTTCTGATAACATCAAATAATTTTTTTAACAACTACCAAACTAAAATATTTACTGTATATTAACAAATTTTGAGAATTCAAGTAAACTATTTGGCAATGAACAATGTATTATAGGGATATTTAAAAACTAGACGCTTCTCATCAAGCGAGGGTTTAAAAATCATTAGATTCACGCTAATGATCCGATATAATTCGATTACTTCTCCAAATGAATTAAAATATGACTAAACCCCAATTGTCAATCATCTCTTCTCTCTTTTTTTGTTGCTAACTCAACTTTACTTTTACAGTCTCACCGTCACATCATTGTCTCACGGCTAGATTGCAACTATATCGAGGCCATCGTCTCATTAACAAACTGAAATATATTGGAATTGTTATCATGGCAGAGCTAACAATTATTCGACATCTCCGGCAGGCGTTTCTCGGACGAATGCACTCGCATCGGTAATTCCAGATTCACGAACTCTATGTCACTTTGGTTCTCTCTTTATCTGATGTAAGTTTTTCTGTATAAATACAAATAGAACTTGATTACTTTACTCTTTAGCCTAAAAAAAAAAAAACTTAATTACATTACTCGGGTATCGCGAGCAGGATTTTCCGTGAGTAATAACTATTCAAGATCTAATGTCTCTAGTTTGCTTCAAAAAAAAAATATTGATGTTTAAAATAATATATATCGATGTTTAAACAAATTTTGTTTACCTTTTTGATTCTTTAGTAGAACTATGAAGTTTTCTTTGAATCTAATTCAGCTGGAATTGTCGGCCGGGTCTTAATATATATATAATGAAAACAGTGATGACATTTTGTTCAAGCATTTTTTTTTTTTGGTATCAATGTTAAAAGTATTTTTGTTCAAGCATTTGTTTAGTGATTTCCAAAACTTGCTCTAGAATTTGGATTCTTCTTTTACAGGGTCAGAGTCGTCATCTACGTGGCTTACAATGCGTTCCCGGGGCGAGTCATTGATTTTTTTTTTTTTTTTTTGATAATATGTGAATTTATACCAAAAAAGAACCATTGTTTTACAACAAATCTATGAAGAATAAGTTATATGTAGGCAGACAAAAAAGTGAAAAAGCCTTGTAAACCGGGTGGAGAAGATCAATTTCTATTGGAAAGTTAAGCAAAGAGAAAGAAGAGTCTTGAAAGCCTTGCGAGTTGCGATTCAGCCTCGAGAGGATAGTGTTGTTAATGCATCTGTCAATTTACTTGAAAACTTGTGCGGAGATGCATTGGTTCGCATTGTGAAGCCGGTTGTTCCTTTCCCTCCATAAGTGGTAGTCCCTTGCTTGCGCTGCTAGTCGACAAAGGAGATAGAAGCCAAGATCATTAAGACAAGGCAAGGGGTTGTCCAAGTCGTCGGAGGATCTAATTCCATACCAGTTTGCTGAAGTTGCAGTGGCGAGTCATTATACTTTTAATCATACTTTTATTTGATTTGAGTAAGAATAACTAAGTCAAACCGATATAAACCGGATCATTAACTTGAATCCGCCAGATTTCCTTAAAAAATAATTACCCTAAGTGTTAAATCAAATTGTGGCAGTGGTAAAAGCGCAATAGCTAGCTAGATCTAACTAAGTTGGGGTTTGGTTTCCGTGACACTTGTCATGAATGGTACTTTATGCCTAAAACTGGTATTATCAATTGCTGGGTTGATCAAAGATTAATCTAGGTCAATATATGTTGCCTCGACCACTTTTTAGATAGATTGTCTAGTTTTAGCCCTAAGAAATAGTTTATAATGTTATTTACAAGTTCTTAATTGTGATTAAAGCTTAGAATGCTTGGGAGTTCGATTCAATCTATCAATGATCATTCTGCAAGGATTATCATTAGCCGCCTCGTTGGCTCAGGCAATTATCTACGACATTTGGTACAAGCGAAACAACAGGCTTCATCGACTGATTCGTGGTGTATATGATACTTGCCAAAATGAGCAGAAACAAAATTTAGTTATCTGATTCGCAATTGGTTCACCTTCACTTAAGTTCACGATTTGCTAGATTCTTCCTTGTTTTTTAGTTTTTTTTTTTTTTTTGCTGGCTAAGCATATTATGTAACTATATTAAAACTCTTACAAACTCTCTCATTCATATCACAACAAAAATTATCGTTTCTAATTTGAAGAATTAATTCTTTGTTTTCCTTTCTTTTTAATATGTTTCTTGGATCATAATATCACGTTAAATTAAATATATACCTTGTACTTATTATTTATTAATGTTGAATCATAGCACTAACTAGGACCTGAGTCACCAAAATTAATTTCAAATGAATATAAATAAAGATATAATTTTCAGATCTAAAGAATCAAATCTATCTTGCAAAATAGTTAAGTTCAATACACACACACACACACACACACACAAAATCTTGCAAAATAGGTAGATAACTCCAAAATAGTATTGAGCTTCAACATTGAACGGGAATAATATATTTTTTTCAACAATAATATATTTTTTTCAAAAAATAATTGAATTTAAAAGCCGGTATATACCAAAGGAATCAATTACTTACAATATTATTCCAAACTTGTTGAAACAAAAAGATCAATGCAACTGGAGCGGAGAAATCACCTCGATGCTCTCTATGCGTCTATAAATAGTGGTTTCAAGAAATCTCTTCATCATCATCTCATCAACAACTCTTATTGTAATTCTCTACACCCATACATATATCTATATCATATAGTTCATATATAGCCCTATGCGATAAAGCCCTATGCGATAGAAATCCGAAATCCCATACTTTTGTCAAGTTCTTGATTTCCATAGGAGGTTTATTTCAGGTTCTTTTAATATCCCATATGTTTTTCAATCGTAAATCCAAAATCGATTTTTATGTGTTTGAGAGGCATTGATAGTGTTGACAGAAGATAGAGAGCACAGATGATGAGATACAATTCGGAGCAGCTTTTTTTGCATCTTACTCCTTTGTGCTCTCTAGCCTTCTGTCATCACTTTTTATTTGCTTAATCCTTTTCACTTCTATTTTTTTTTTTTCATTTAACTCTTCAATAAGACCCATATAAAAATGTTAAACCCACCAATAATGTAATTATTGATTGAAGCAGTTATGAATTTTAAGAAGCCAATGCAATTATGAAGCAATCATCAAATCTTGTATATATTTTCCCGGTCGATCCTGCAGAGATATTTATATATACCAATCATCACTTCTTTTTTGTGCTGCGGGTAAGTCGTGAGACTATATATACGAAATATATTTGCTAATAATATCAGAAAATTATAAGGCTTTAAGTTTCTGTTACTTTTTTTTATTACAAAAGTCTACCACCAGATATGATTAGGCTATCTATGTGTTTGTTTATTATTTTCTTATTTATTTATAATTTTTTTCAATTTTAATTATATTGATTTTTCTATGTGGAGCCCCTTAGTGACCACTCTCATGTATCTGTGTTACAAGAACCGGCCATGTTTCCATATAACTTAACTTTTCTTTTTTTTTGCTAGGAATGTTAATATCATTAAAAATGAAGTTTAAAGGTGTTACAAAGTAGCAATACCTACTAGTTAGAGTAATCTTGGCAAAAAAAGAAGAAAAAACAGGATTACAATTTGACTTTGGCTAGATCTGAACTAATGGGAGTCATCTAATCCAAAGAACCATGAGGTTGTGAAATATCTTCAGGTGTCTTCTCGAAGAAATTGTGTTGCGGATGTCACTGTCGATGTTCCTGAAGATAATCGATGCAGGAATCTTGTGGTAGATGTTGTTCCTCTGCTTCCAGATGTGAAAAACCGCTACCTGAGCTGAAAGTTACCTGTATAGCTTCTTCTTTTATGATAAAGGGTTAAATGCACGTATAGCTTATTAATGGTTTGTGCTGTTACTGTATCACCATATGGGTTACGGAAAAGAAAAACTCCAAAGCATGTTCTTGTCATAAGGTATTGGATTTTTGGTTATAGACTTATACGTTGGCGCAATTGCTTATTTTAAAAAAATATAAACTTTGATTTTCATTTGACAATAATAAAACAGATTTTGCCATTTTAAATATAGATTTTAGATTGGAATTTTGGTTTCTTTTCTTGTTTTTTTTTTTTCATTTTGGAGATATTTGTTTCTATATCACATGATGGTGCTTGGCTTTCGATGGTGTATCAAAAAAAGAAAAGAAAAAAAAACCTCAAGGATTTTGATCGTCTCTCTTGCATCAAAACTTGGTGACATGTAAAGTCGACGAACTATCCGAGTTGATATCACTATTGGAGAACGATGCGATAATCTGCATAGAGATATGTGAGTGTATAAATATATTATTATGTAAAAGTGAAGTTACTTTCCATGAATATCGTAAAAATATTTTGTAGATCTAAGGTTAATACTTTCTAATCTAAATAAATGTAGTAATCTTAAAATTTTGAAATATGAAGATTAAAATGAAGTTGTGTACGAAGGATAAAAATTTATATTCGAGTATGATGAATATCGTATCCATAAGAGATAAAACTAAACGTGGATGTATATGACAATTTAGATTATAATTCTACAAATGAAGTCATTGTTAAAAGTAACATTTTTTATGCATATCTACAACGACTCAAAATTAAAATTTAAAATTTTGATTTGTTTTTAAGCTATGTTGTTATTTGGAATTAGATATGTCGATTGTTTTAGAAGAAAGTTAAGAAAGTGTCCTAATGACAAAATAAATATATTGTAGTTGGAAGTTTTTTTTTTTTGTTTGACATCAAATAGGAAGGGTTTAAGATTTAATATATGTGAAAAAGTGTAAAAAAAAATTGTTATAACTAAAAAAAGTTAGGCCAAATGGCAAAACTTTGCAATAATTAGGTAAATGACAATGATGTGACATTTTATTATATAAACTTTGCGATAATTAGGTAAATTTTTTAAATTATATTTTTAAAATTTTTATCAACCACAGTTTGCATATTATGTGCAAAATTCTTAAAAAATCAACAAAATGTTATCGCTTTTATAAGAAAATGTTATGAAAATGTTGCATCTCAATTCCTCAACTTTTCTGCATTCAACGAGTCCATTTTTTTTTAGGGTGAATTATGTGAGTATTACTTTTTCTGGGTGAAATTAGGTAACTAGCATGTGTGAAAACAAATTTAGCTAACTAACAAAAGCAATTGCCAAAAAGACTATTATGTCTTTCGTTACTTTTTACATGCAATCAATGCTTTGACGTGAAGACTGACTTGTACAGCTTTAATTAATTCAGTGTGGTCCACTGCTTTTTGTT